>JBBPDH010205835.1:0-12500 GCA_037974565.1 Clupeocharax schoutedeni
AAATGCAGAGGAAGTATTTCGTGCTGTTCACACTGTGTGCTGTGGTGTGTTCACGTATGACAAATGGTCACTTTCACGTCACTTTCATTTTCTTTAAGGGTAATGCATTTTACTGAGTTTAAAATTACAAAGTGTTCTGGGAGCATATTTGGGGGCATAATTAGGGTTTACACTATAAAAAAGGGCATTTTTAGGCATTTCTTTTACTAAAACAAAGCAACACTGTTGTTCACTATACTCTACTATGCTCTTGGAACATAACCCGCACGCAAAGCGAGGGATTACTGTGTTTGGATTGGACCAGTAAATTCTTGATATTATCATGATTTGCAAAACTGTTTGTTAAATGTTCATTAAAAGTCATTCCTGCATTCCTACAGTCAAACTTCTTTTACATATCTGTGAAGAAATGGAGCATTGTTGAGCATTGTTGTGGAGCATTGTTGAACAACCAGCATTGTTGTTGGACTGTCACTGAATTAAGGCTATTCTAGGATATAGGCCAAGATAATTAAAACAGAAAAATCTGATTTACACTACCAGTCAGACACGCATCTTCTCATTCAATGTGTTTTCTGTGTTTTTACATTGTAGATTAATATTGAAAACCAAATGATGAAGGAACAAATGGAATTATGCAGTAAAGAAAAAAAGATTTTAGCAAACCAGACTCTGTTCTGTAATAAGGGAATAATGGACTGTATTTTCTTTAGTGAAGCGGTTCTTGCCATAATGTGCAGTAGAACCGTAGTGGAACAGGGTCACTAACTGTGGACCGACCCGACCCTCACAACTGATGATCCCAAACACAGTAAGAAGGAGAGAAACTCCACTAATGAACTCTTGATGAAGAACTCCTGTTAATTAAACACCATTCCAGGTCGATTCCTCATGAATCTGAGTGAAAAAATGCCTGTCATCATAGCAATAGAGCAACAGGTGATGTTTTCAATATTAATCTACAATGTGGCCGATAATAAAAACAAAGGAAACTGACGAATGAGAAGGTGTGTCCAAATTTTGACTGGTAATTAGTAAAAAAAAGAAGTGAGAAGAGATTCGCAGAATCAGTGATTCAAGTTTAGTGTGAACACAATCTTAAAAATAAGCAAACTGAAAATCTTCTAAATGTGAGAGATGAATCTGAACCAGGGGAACTTGAACCTGACAACAAAACAGCGACAATAATACTTATACTTATTATTATGGTAACAATGGGAACTTCATTTATGTAGCACCTTTCATACATATTTAATACACAATGCAGTTTTTTACATTGTCAATATATAGTGTAGAATAGTTATTAGACAGATATATTACTCTCTTCTCGGCTTCTGCCCCTGAAACCAGGCAGACTCTGGAGAACATAGTACCATGTAGCTCTTAGACAGACAGATCTAAGACAGATAATAAAAAAAAAAGATTACCCATGTGTGTATAATTTTGGATGTTCTCAAAACAATTACCACAGTTATATTAAGCACATTTTAGATCAAATTTTAATATTAGTATAGCTGATATTTTGTGTGTGTGTGTGTGTGTGTGTGTGTGTGTATGTGTGTGTGTGTGTGTGTGTGTGTGTGTGTGTGTGTGTGTAAAGCCCACTTCTAAGAATGTACATTATGAAAAAAACTATTTATTTCAAAGTGGACGTCCACATCCTTGTATGGACTGACAAAAAATGAAGGCCCAGGTGCCTTTGCGTAACTAGGAGGGGAGGAGCCCTGCCCATAGTTACTTTTAGGTTGGAGTATTTATTCCCATAGTTGTTGTGGTTGCAAGAGGGCAACAGGAAGCGCCGTGGGCAGATAACCACTCTGGAGAGTCTGGGGCAGGTCCAGCAACACTGCTTATCAGACATGTTTATTTACTGAGGAAACTACTGCAGGACAGTGCTGATGAGAGAGTGTATGTGTGTGTGTGTGCGTGTGTGTGTTTCTGTGAGTTTGTATGTGTGAGAGAGAAAGAGAATCAGTTATTTATAGTTAATGATACCAATCTCAGTGAAAGAAATACAGTTTCTAATTAGAGGCGCTGAGTGAATAAAGAAAACGACATAACATGACTGCTTACGTTTAAAAATACGCTTCACTGGAAGACGCACCCTAAACCCTGATGTCACAGTCAAACACTCATCCATGTTTACTCAAAACAAGCGTGGAACCAACACTCCTCTGTAAAAGGGGAAATTATTTTCCAATGGGTTCATTAAATTGAATGGAAACTAATTTGAAACTGGGTTTGATTCCTCCCACAGACTAGAGACATGCACAGTCAAACTATATATGACTGAGCATGGGGGTCTTACCTTAGCTTACTCTACGATCGCTAGCATAGGCCCCAGCACTCCCTTCAACCTTGATTTACATTTACTCCTTTTATTAAATACAAAACAATAAGGCATGAGGGCCTAACCTCAAACAAAGACAGGTACAACTGAGGGTAAGGCGAGGGTGGACAGACACACTAGACACAAACTAAACATTCTTTAAACTTTCCGTGCGTGGACCAAAACCCAAGCAAAACCAAATTATTCCTTAGTCCCTGGCCAGCTGAGAACACTTACTCCTAAAGATGACCAGGGAAAACCCGAGTGTCAAAATAAGAGTCACTGCATGCCTTGTCTCATGACAGCCTCTATCGGCCGCTGACCGGGGACGTTACAGTCTTGACCAGTTCCAGTTCTGTTATTGCTCTGGTGGTCCTGTGGTGTTCTGTTCTGTTCTTGTGTTGCTGCATGGTCCTGAAGGCATGTGTTGTGTTGTTTCACTGTGTTCTATGTGTTGATGTTGTACTTGAATGCTGCTTGGAAATGTGTAAATGTAATTTGTAATAGATCGCTTCATTCACCATGTACTCAAACAATGAAATGAAAGCAATGAAGTGAAAAGTAGAATATTTGGAAGCCTCTGATTAGAAGATTCAGATGCACCTGTGAGTCGTCTGAATACACAGGTTAATATAAAAGACTAAAAGAAATTGACAATACTGTTCAAAGACCTTAACCTGGTCAGTGGCTCAAGCTTGCTTAAATTTAAACAAGGACCAAGAAATAATTCAGAAGAGATCTATAAATCAAAAACTAAATGCCACAGTTGGCTTTCAGAGATATTATTAAATATTAGTTACTCATAAAATCAGATAAAATCACATAGTTTGACACAAAAAAACTGGTTATTTGTTTTTCAGTTTCTTTCTTTTTTTCATTGTGCATGAACACCTCCAGAATGCGGGAGCTTTCTCCGCTTGTGGCTCTCCCAGCAAGGCGTTTGGCTCTCGTTACTGAAGCGTAGGACCTTTCCTGTAAACAGACCCCATGTTGAGCGTTCTGACTTATCCCATGAATTTTTCAACCAGAGAAGCTTCTCCTCCTCTGTAACATTTCTGGTGGTTAACACTTCTAGGAATATCCTTTTGTAGATGATTAACTGGGTTATAGAGCTAAAATATAACACCATGATGCTTGCAGATTCATACTAAATGTATCACAATAACTTCATTTTATTCATTACTTTCAATATGATCTACACAAAAACTATAAAAACTATGAGTACCACGTCTTTCAGTATTATTCAACATCTTTCAGTATTTGCAAAATGCAAAAAAAGGAAAAATAAATGAATACAATGGAACAACGGCCCTGATATTGAGCTAAAATTATGCAATTTTTTTTCGCTTTTGCTTTAAATGATGTACATTTCTGTATGTACCAGGTGTTTTTTTTTCATAATACACACAGGTCCGATGATATAACAACCAGGCCAGCATATTGAGGGGGGTCATGATTACAATAACAATAATATGCTCAGCCCAGCCCCTTGTGTGTGTGCAGCATAGCTGTGCTGCGTCTGATTAGAGCTCTTCTGTGGTTCACCCGGAGCTTATTGCCGTGCTTATTACCATCTCTCTCTCCTCTCTTTGCGTACATGTGGTCTGACCAACAGACACACTCATAAATGACCCCCAGAAATCACCATTAAAATAAGCCTCAGTGACTCACATCCACTTCAGCCTTCAGTCTGCTTGAAGAAATGCAGCGGTCCACCAATTACTCATGCAGAGTGTGTCTGATCTCACAAACACACACCTCACATTAATATTTCAGTGACACTGGACATCCCCCCTCGCCACTCTTAGCATGGAGCATATAGTCCCAGCGGTTTGTAGGAGGGAACTCACTCAGTTAATGGACCACAGGCCACCATGTGTGCAAGACGTCTTTCCTGTGGATGTTTTCTTTATGTTGTTCTGCTTGTTTGGGCTGTTTTTACAAGTTTGCTGGCCGCCTGACTGCACTGCACCATTGTTTCAGTGGCTCCGTGGGATGATTTACCTCACAGGAAGAGCTTTGCTTAGAGCCAATCAAAACACAGCCTAGTGTAAATAAACAAATGGGAGGGGGTCTGGTTCTAAAATGATAATATACCCTCTGTCCCAGCAGCTCATGACTATCAGGCTGCATGTGGATGTGTGACCATGTTTTTAGATCTTTATGAGGACCACATTTGTGCAAGGTGATGGAAAACATAAAGGTTATTACATCTTAGGGTCTTTGGTCATCTTTGTATGTGATTGCATAGATCCCACAGCCATCTACAGAAACCTCAGATCTGTGACTTGGGATCTGAATTTAGTGAATCTTAAAGATTTTGAAAATAGATCTCTTTTTTGGGCCTGAACCACAAACACATATCAGATTAATTCTGAATGGTAGGAAACAGTTGTTGCCTTTATGTGATGAAAATAACATTTGTTCTCTGTTTTGCTTCGTCTTTCATTTGTCTATGGATAGTAAAATTTGTATGCAATAAAAAATACTGTAGTTTGGTTATACAAACATAACATCACCTCCCTAATTATCTACACACAGATACTTTGAATGTCACTGTCACGGTACGGTCATGTTAGCACGTTTTTCCCTAGCCTGTATCCTGATATCTGATTCCTGTTATCCTGTATCTGATTCCTGTTTCTGACGGCCCTCGTGCCGGTTTCTGTTCAGTTTTCTGTTTGTTTTGTAAAAAAAGTCACTTCTGCATGGATCCCTGGTCCCGGTTTTGGTCCATGCCCCGAGGTAGTTCACGGCTGAGGGCTAACCCCCACACTATAACAAGAATTTAGTACAATCCCCTTCTTACACATTAAATGGAAAACTCTGGTATGCGAGACTGGATCAGCAGAGAGGAAAATGAGTTTGTCCAGGAGAAGGGTGCTAGTTTGTCTATTTCACCAGTTGGTTAATTTGATCTTATCTCTCATCCACTATAGACCAAGCCTAGTATTCTGGTATGTTCTTGTGAATGCTAATTATGTTTTGCACAGACGGCATGTTACACCGTTAATATCCAGTGATTTTCTATGCCTGTTTGGTCAGAAATAAAAGTATTGCCAAAACTTGCATATTTTTAAACGAGCCATAGAAATGAAACACCACATGTAAACACATAGTACAACACTTACATGTGGTGTTTTGTGACTCAATTCAAATCCCACTGATAATGTTTATTGTGCTACTTGCTTGTTTGCTTGCTTGCTTGTCTACTTGCTTGCTTGATACTTGCTTGTCTACATTTACATTATTGTCCAAGCTCACCTGCCAGTTATCTTCTCCAAACTGAGTGGGTTTAATGATGGGGGAAACACTGTACACAGGAGATATGCATCTTAACACAACTCCCTTTTCTCTTTCATTTACCATTCTTCTTTTTTCACACAGACACACATATACGCACATACCCCACTAACATAAACACACACATGAGGTATCATGATAACCCCAACGTATGCTTGCCAAAGCTCCTTCCTTTCAGGAAGCGAAATACTCCAGAGTTTCCTCTTGCTCTGCCCCATTCTGAAGTTTAAGTACAGCTCTTTCCAGACTTTTCCCGCCTCTGTTTGGGAGGAGTTACTCACACACATACACACAGCCAAACATGCACATGCCTACACAGTGAGGAAATGCACTCGTGGCTCTCCCTCATACATTAGCGTAGGGAAGAGAGAGAAGGAGCAGAGAATGAGAGGAATGAATCTTCTGTTCCTACACATACTTTTAGATAGCACAGAGAGTTTGACATACTTCTCTGGAGTTTATTAAGGACGGAGAGGCTCAATCTGTTCTCACTTGTTTAGGGACTTGTGCCTTACCTGCCTCTGTGTGTGTGTGTGTGTCTGAGTGAGTGAGTGATGGGAAGCATGGCGTGGGACTGTGGGCTGAAGTATCTCTTCTCTCTGCCTCCGGCTCTGCAGCAGGGCAGTGTGTGCGCGCTGCGATCACCCGATGAGCTGTCCCGTTTGGAGATGGTGCAGAGACTGGCCAAGGATGGCTGCCGCTTCCTCCAGAACCAGAACTACAGACTGCCCGACCGCTCCGCACAGGTCAGAATCACTATGGATTCTTTAGCACTTGCATGAGGAATTTGATGCTTACTACCACCGAGCTCTCAACGTTTTGATTCAAAAACAATTGATGGTTCAAAGAATCAAATGATCGTTGATTTGATTGTTTTGGGTTCAGAATTATTTTCAAAATGTTCAAAACTATTATTACTTTCCCATTCGTAAATTAGACTGAGAACCTACACATCAGCACATACTCTATTGAATATTGCTGTAAACATTTAATCAGTTCTAACATTGCCAAATCAATGCAGTTAAATTTACGCCTCTCGGACGGATGCATCCTGATGCGTCAGTGTTTTTTTACAGCCTTAGGTCAAACAAGACTGCACAGTGCAAAATACAAGCTGAAAAGAAGCTATCATACATCGTCACTGTCATTAGAAAGCAGTGTATCTCCAACCCAGTGACAGAAAACAGCCCAGTAAAACAGCTGGTCATTTACACTGGTTTATTCGTGATCAAATATTTTCACAATATACATGGCAGCAAAAAAAAAAAGTTTCTTATTTTCTCATCAATTAATGCAATAGAAAACCCCAAAGAATATCAGAATCGTGTTTAAACCAGTTTAAACCATCGAATTCTCAGGATTTTGATAGAGGTGATTAGCTGGTTAGTTGAATCAGGTGAGACAGAGCACAGAAACCAAAATGTGCAGCACAGATATACTTCAGGACCACCACAATAAGTTTTGCATTGTAGCCTATGGAACATGCTTGAAGTGAGGTCTGCCAGCAGTTAGCCTGTCTGGCTCCGTTGTTTGGCCTCGTGTGTGTTATGCTCAGGTCAGCAGTAACTGCAGCTTCATTCAGGAGGAGTTGCTCAGTGGAGATGGCACAGTTATTAGCCTGTTAGGTTTGGTGTTGGAACTTGGACTACATGGGTATGAGTGTATGTTTGTGTGTGTGTGTGTGTGTGTGTGTGTGTGTGTGTGTGTGTGTGTGTGTGTGTGTGTGCGCGCATGCTGTAGCCTGCAGCAAGGTGACACACAGCTAAGTGAGTGGGCAGGAGAGAGAGAGAGAGAAAGAGAGAGAAAATGTGTCTGTGTGTGTGTGCATTTCTCCAGAGTAGCTGTGTTCAGTACCAGAGAGAATCAAAGCCCTCTTCAGAGTGACGGCCTGATTAAGCACTGCACAAACAACCCACATGATTAGTGAATTTTACAAGCTGTGTTTGCATCTTTGGAAATGATACCATGGGGGTAATGAGCGTGCTCAGCTGGCTGTGTAGTCTCAGATACCTGTGAGTGTGAAATGAGACTGCAAAGGAAAATGAAGGGCAATTAATTACATGGAAAACAAAGGCAGCAAAACTCAATGAGTTCATTTAAAAGAACCCATATCCCACATTTTTATGTATTTTATGTATATCTTTTCCTATTTGTTTCCTGGAGGTTCCTTTGTGGCTCTGTGCACAAAAATGATCCATCTTGCATGCCTGTTTTCAACCTCCCTTTTTATTTTTTCGACTTAAGCAGGCTTCTTTTAAGTATTGTATATGTAAATAGGCTGTCATGTATCAAAAATCAGCCTGGACCAAAACATGACTTTAACAGAAGAGGCCAACTTGCCATAGGCTCAGTAGGCTGCTATGCAAATATATTGGTTTATTTGACATTACAAAAGCAATGAATATAAAATAAGCTGGTTTTGGAGCTTAATTTCTATATATGGATTATATAGACCGTACATTTTGAAACTTTAGCAACAGGACTGAAGAAGTGAAGAGTTATAAATGACCTCCTTTAAGGGAGTAATCTGAATAAATCAAGATTTATACATTTCTATTCAGATATAAGTACATTGTTATTTAGCTAATTGCACAATTTATTACTTTTAATAATGAATTAATAATGAATAACTTTTCATTCACATTCTGATTCACACCTGCCGCACTTTTAATAGCCATATTGTTTACTTTAAGTTCTTACAGACTTTCTCTTGTTGGTGTGTGAAAAATAACCAATGTTAAATAACACCATGCGGTTGTTATTTATGTGTAATTTGGAATTAAAATTGCAAGAATTTCAATTTTGTATTTGAGATTAGGTAACATTTTTACAGCTGGAAAAATTCCACATAGTGTAAAAGTTCTATGCCAGTTAACAGTTTTCCCTAGAACCAAACATCTAAGCCAAAAACCGCTTAGGAACTATCATATTTACACACTTCCAGGAAAACAGAGGCAGTGTTATTAGTTCCTGTAACTGAAGGCTGGAGATGCAGGTGTAATACTGGCAAATTCTTTTGGGCTCCACTAACTGCAGCTTCTATTCATTGGCCCAGTTACTTTGGGAGTTCTTGTTCAGTCATTTGTTATGAACTCCAATTAACATCATCAAATTGTGCAACCATCTGAAATTATAGCTCATTAAGTGATTAACTAGGGAAAATTGATGCTGGTTGACTTGTTGGGAAAAAGAAACCAATGAAACACTGTTATTAGGGAGGAAGGCATTGTGTGCATTGCATCATGAGAGAAAATGCTATAGTGAAGTGCAGAAAATGAGTTTGGGTGAGGTGTGGTTAAGGTTTCTGTGCACTTGTCCCAGTGCTCCAAACACGGGTGTCCCTATGCAGACAGACTCATAATATCACAGATGGTTATGTATTTTAAAAATCTTGACCAAATGTAGACTAAACTAGTTTTCGGACAAATGTTAAAGTAGTAAAAATAATTTACTAGATGCAGTACACATAAATAATTGAATGTTTTGCTATTTTATATCTTTTATCGTCACAATACATTGTAATATCTTCGCAATATGGTATTTTGTCCATATCATAGGTCTCTGATATAATCTAGAGAAAAGAGTAGCAAAGAAGGTCTTAAAGAACCGCATTTTTTTTTAATGACCTTTCACTGTTAATGCATGATTTCCCATTTTTGGCATGAGATTCCCTCTTTTTACTGCTCTGGCAAAACCTTTACAGAGACCAATAACCCTGATCTGAGATTATCACTTGTATTTCTGGTCAGAGTATATTTCACAAAGCAAGATTTCATAGTTAACCAGATAAGCTGAGCTTCTGCAACCACAGGAGAGTTAAGAGGCAGTAGATATTCCCTACTGGAAAATATTGGTCTGTCATCCTTTCAGGGCTAGATTGGAAGGGTATCAACTCCTCCCCCCTCCACACACAATACAAGATCATTCATTCCATCAGTGACTGCCAACCAGGCTCCCAACCTGGAAAAATCCTTCAGATTGTAAAATATAACCAGAAGGTACAAATCATGGGTAAAATCATGGGCAGCAAATTGGAGAAACCCTTTTAGTCACCAAACTTCCCCTTCCATCTTGGTTTAAAATATTCTGCACAGGGCTTGAGAAGTGGCCTTTGATATGACTTTGGATTGGCTGGCCTCACAATGGCCATTGCTGGGTCTCTCCCTTCCTGCCATTGATGACTCCTGGCGCTGTTTAGCTTTAGATGTCACGGTGAAAGAGCAGATCTGATTTGAGCCTGCTTTATGCGCTCGCTTTCATTTCTCGATCTTGCGCGGTTACATGCTACTTAACGTTCCTTTTGAAACCCACACCCACCCAGATGAACTGCGCCGCACGTACATGCCTCCATTTCTTTAGATTTTGCCTTGAATGCCATACGAAAAGTGAAGGACGTTAGACCGGCCTATGTGACTCTGCTGTGTTTCACGTGACCAGACTGCTGAGACAGTGTGGCCCATATCGCAGATGCAAGGAAATGTTAATGCGTGGATTTCCACCTTCTTAGCACTTTCTCACTCAGTCAATAGCTCCTTCATTCCACACAAACATTCTGCTTTATGGGCTATGCAGCATCACGGAGGTGACATATTGCTTTTTTTCCTCTACAGCTCTTATTCAGAAGAAATGCTGGGCCAGTTTCACCTGGATTTTGACTCTTACACTTGCGTTTGTAGTCTTGGATAAATACTGTTCAAATCTCCGATACAGGTGCATATGTGCAAAATACCTTCATATGTAAAGGGCCTGCAAATATAGAATATTGTAATACAACTTGACCATTCACCAAATTTACATTTTCCTTATTTTTTTGCTTTCCAAAAATGATCCTTTAGCATAATTCAAATAAAGTTAAACAGATTCTTAAAGGGATCAATGGTCTAATGATTGGCCCTATCATGCAAGTTCGATACCTGATGATGACATTCATACATTGCTGGAAACACAGGGGCCATAACTGGCTTGGCTGTCTTTTCATCAGCCAGCTCAGGCATCTACATGAGCATCTGTCAGCTACCAGAACTAGCACTTATCATTCCCCCACTAACGTGTTGGGCTGTCCATTGTAGTTGCGTTAATATCCGTTTGTCTTCCAATTAACATGTTCTATCCTTCAGTCCCAGCACTGGTAGCATCATTTGATAAGGGAGTTAGTAAAAGGTGAAGAACTGGGCATTACTACTTTGGAATAAAACTGGATAAAAATAAATTAAATTAAAGGAATTATGGGGACAATTCAGACTTTCTGTTAAATATTCTTTTTTTGTATTGAATGGAAGGAACTGAAATGGGAGTTACTTGTTCCAACTAGGAGTATTAGTTGCTAAAAAGTTGTAGTTTGGTCGACACATCACGTTAACATTTCAGTTTGCATGGAGTGTGGTGAACTAACAGCAAAACATGGATTTAGATCATAGGCTAATAGCCCCTTTACAGCTAGAATAATAATGACTTTATTCCGTATTATTTTATAAAATATTGAGAGTTAGAGTCACAGAGATCTAATTTTGCAGGCTCCAGTCCTTCTCCAGAAAGTGTTTAATGAGAGAACAGATGTACTTAGAACAGCTTGTTCTTAGATCATTTGGAAAGAAGGGGACAATGAGTTGCTTCCCCTCAGTTACACCGTGACATATCACTTAGTTATTCATTTAAAAGTAATATTAATTGGTAATAGCAGGAACAAAATGTTACAAGACGGGAAGGCTCCCCTCGTCTTTCTACATTTTTGGGCTTTCTTTTCTTATTCTGTTGTTGTGACTTGCAGTCTCATTACCAAGAGTCTATAAAAAGAGGCAGAGTTCACATTTCATGAGACTGGAGAACATCACTGGTATACTTTGTCTTTCACAGTGTAGCTGAGCAGCAGTGAACAGCAGGATGCAGACAGGTGGAATCCGTAAAGGTCGCTGTATTCTTACTGAAAGTTCATGGTACATTCTGAAAATAAAGCAAAAAGAAACAAAAAAGTGCAAATAGTTCTTATACGCATGTTTCTGGGAAAAGTCTTTAATTAGTGTAGAACAGTGGTGCCTGTGTATTGTCAATAGGTCAGAGTTAGGTTCTGATTTGGCCCACCCCCGACCAGAGATGGGGACTCGAGTCTGAGACTCTGAGATATATTTTTCATATTTAACATTTAGATTTAAGATCATTTAAGGCATATCCTCCATGTTGGTGAGGGCAAATCACAGCACGCAGCCCCGCCCCCTGCTAAGGAACATCCAGTTGTAATCATGGGGTGTGACCAATTAGAATATCTTCTAAACATTTAGAGCTCAACATTTACAGCTCAAACATCCCACATTTAGAGTCGCTATTTGTAAACATTGCCACTTGAAGACTTGAGACTTGACTTGGACTCGAGCACAAAGACTTGAGACTTGTCTCTGCACCCAACACCTTACCTCACCTAATGAGGGAACTACATGTTCTACATGTAAAATTATACTATACTATACTATACTATAGTATACAAAACTATAAAAAAACGTAACCCCTGGACCAATGGACCTCCAAAAGAGGCTGAGTTTTGTTTTCTATAGTAATTTTCAAATCTCCTGACTGTCAGAGGTTCTGGGTTCCAAGATTAGCGAGCCATTAATTAGCGACTTACTTTGTGCGGCTTTAACCTAATTCGCTCAGACAATTGACGAGATTCAGTCTTCAGATGAGATTCAGATCAGTCTCCTCCTGGCCAAGCAACCTCTTACAGCTTGCGTAATTCGATTACTTCCCTTGTTATTCTGTGGAGACTTCCTGTGCTGGACATAATGGGAATAGATGGTGTTGCAGGTATTGTAAATCATGCAACCTGGGGGTCATAAAATGTGCTATTTCCACATTTTGCATTGTTTTTGATGGGTAA
>JBBPDH010205844.1:0-14357 GCA_037974565.1 Clupeocharax schoutedeni
CGAGACCAAACGCATCTCGCGAGACAGATCTGATCTCGCGAGATCTCATACCACGAGATCTCGTCACACCCCTAGTACCTACATACCCATAGTTGGAGGCATCGGTGGAGAATAGTCTCTTCTCTCTCTCTTCTCTGTTACGGACGTCTGAACCAGGCGTTTTTCTGGCAGTCGTGACTCCAGGTGAGCGCCTATTGAGCGGCGCCCGTTTTTCTGTTCATTGAAGCAGATCAGAGCGTCCACACGGGCGTTCAGCACCGGCGCTCGGCCGGCTGCGCGATCGGGCGGTATCAAATAAACGCTGCATGCAACGTTTCCCTAGCATCAAAATTCCGCCGAGCGCATGGAAAACGTCGCTATAGCCTTTAGATGGCGTTTGATTGATGTTCTGGAGGCGCGTTTATTTCGAACGTCACACGTGTAACTACAAACATATGTGCATTTGTGAGATCCTGCTGGTGTGGGTTTCCTCTCTTTCAGTGATCACAAAAACAACCTGTGTGTTAATGTTTGCTTAATCTGCAAAACATGGCTTTAAAGTGTCTGTATGTTCCATCACTTATCCTGCAAAGTCATTCCTGAGCCGATTCATCAAGAAGGTACATTTTGATTTATTCAACCCTTATCCTGTCCTCCATCTCTTAGCTGTTGTTGTTAAATGTTGCTGTAGAAACATCGATTTTATTCAACATTTCACACTGCACTGCACTAAATCCAACTAAGCAGGGCTACTTATGCGTGAAACCGGTCAGCATTCAGCAATATTGTTCATACTTAAAGAGCTAACAAAGAGTTAACAATGACAATAAATACAAATATTGCCTTGCTCTTCCTTCCACCCACTCGCCGTAAGACCATTAACAGACGTGTCCTTTTGAAAAAATGTTTTGAAAAATATTCATTGTGTAAAATCAAGATTGGCAGGTGACATCACTCTTAATCCATCCATACTGGGCGTATTGGTTTCTATTACATTCCTCAAAATTCATGTGTGCTTTGAGTGATTTTAATACCTTCTCAGAGTCTGCTATGTTGCTACTCATTCCTGTCTATCTCTGTTCCGTGTCACCAGCAGCTTTTGACAGTCCCGGAACATGAATAACGAACTATGGTTCCAATCCCGTAACATGGACGAGCCTTTAATGGCTGTACTAGCGGCCACTTAGGGTGTATGTACTCACACTAGGCACGGTTGCCCTGTACCGGGCCCGAGTACGATTGTCCCCCCTCCGCCCTCCGCCTCTGGCCCGCACTCACGTTAGATTTCTGCGTTCGTGCCGCAGCACGCTTACGTCATTATGGTGCGACGGTTTCAGGATAAACAGGAAGAGGGCGCTCTCTCGCTGAACGCAGTGGAGTCCGTCGCTCTGTTTACTTTGTTGATAGTAATTTTGCGTCGTTTGGTCCGCGGTGGTCCACAGCCCCCTCACAGCCTGTTGCTAAACAGGTCCATCGCTTTTGTGGCACTAAAAATGGTTTTGGAGCGTCGCAAAAACATGGCGTCACATGTCCTGATCATTGCTCCAGCCCGGTTAGCACTCACACTACATGTGAACCGCGCCCGAGTCCAACCGAACCGGGCTCTGGCGCACCTCTTCCACGCGGGCCAGGGCCGGCTAAATGAACCACACCCGGCACAAAGCACTCACACTAGTCTAACCAACCGCACTTTGGTGCTCAAACGCACTCGGGCACGGTTCAAACTGCGTAGTGTGAGTACACCCTTATATATGGGGTCAGTTGTAAGGCACTGGCCATAAGTTAAGTTAGAACACAAGTAACTGGAAAAGGTGTTGCACAAGCCACCTCTGGAGGTCCACATTTTCTGCCTCCTAAAAAGGCCATGGGGTTTATGCATCCCAGTGTTGGATTACTGCTCCAGCTTTGTTATGCTACAGAGTGTGAAGGACAAGAAACCTGCCCACAACAGCAGCCTCCGTGAGAACTTTTGTACACATGGCCTTTGTGCCTTGAGCTGCACTCCAGCTTGTTAAGGTTCAGAAAGGGTTAGGAAGGCAATGTGGAAGAAGTGAAAAGCAATGCAGCAGCAAAAGCAAGAGAGCCTGAGGGTTTTTTTCCAAAAGTGTTAGCCCTTCTCTTGCGCATCCTGTATCTTCTGCAGTAACAACGCAGGCCAGACCTGCTGTCCTCCTTGCCAAAACAAATGGGCTGTTTTTATCAGTTCTGAACCACAGGTTGCCTCCACACACTGACTGTTCATTCATGATGAATTCCTACTGCAATGCCGCTCATTTGTTTCGTCACTGATTTATGTGACAGTTTCAGTCTGAATGTGTGGACCTGTCGATATGCACCTATGCACTTACTATTCAGAGTCAACGTCTTTTCTTCTTCCTGCTTATGGAGGCGTTTGAGTATTTCAGTTTACCTGTCAGAACTGTTAAGGTCTCACACCACTGCTGCACATGTTTTAATTTAAAGGCACTTAAAATGAAAGGTGTAATGCTGTTTATTTGTTATTTTGTTACAAAAATACGATATGATTTTAAAGAGCAAAACATTTTTATAACTGTCCTGTCTGTACTAGCCTTTTTTTTACAACTAGTGGTGCTGTAACTAAACTGTCTACTCCAGCTGCTGTTAGCTAGAACCAAAAACGATGAAAAGATATTTTTCTGTTGTCACTGTTACCTCAGCAGACAAACATGATGGTTATCTACAAAGAATGGGGAAAAAAACTTGTGTAGAAGCCTACAAGCAACCCTGCTGCAGTGTACTGCAAAGACAGAGTGCTGTTTAGGGAGGGAGAGAGCGAGAGAGAGCGAGAGAGAAGGGAGAAGAGAGAGAGAGAGAGAGAGAGAGAGAGAAAGAGAAGAGAGAGAGAGAAAGAGAAGAGAAAGAGAGAGAGAGAAAGGAGAGATAGAGAGAGAGAGAGAGAGAGAGAAAGAGAGAGAGGAGAGAGAGAAAGAGAGTGAGAGTGAGAGAGAGAGAAGAGAGAGAGAGTAGAGAGAGAAAGAGAGAGAGAGAGAAGAGAGCGAGAGAGAGAAGAGAAAGAGAGAGAGTGAGAGAGAGAGAGAAGAGAAAGAGAGATAGAGTAGAGAGAGAGAGAGAGGAGAGAGCGAGAGTGAAAGAGAGAGAGAGCGAGAGTGAGAGAGAGAGAAGAGAAAGAGAGAGAGAGTAGAGAGAGAAAAAGAGTGAGAGTGAGAGAGAAAAGAAAGAGAGAGAGAAGAGAGAGAGAAA
Source organism: Clupeocharax schoutedeni (assembly GCA_037974565.1). Lineage (NCBI taxonomy): Eukaryota > Metazoa > Chordata > Actinopteri > Characiformes > Alestidae > Clupeocharax > Clupeocharax schoutedeni. The sequence continues at coordinate 3,202 of JBBPDH010205844.1, forward strand.
GAGAGAGGAGAGAGCGAGAGTGAAAGAGAGAGAGAGAGAGAGAGAGAGAAAGAGAGCGAGAGTGAGAGAGAGAAAGAAGAGAAAGAGAGAGTAGAGAAAGAAAGAGAGAGAGAGAGTGAGAGAGAGAGAGAGGAGAGAGTGAGAGAGAGAGAGAGAGAGAGAGGCAGAGGCCCATGTTGTGTGTATGTGGTTTATTTTGCCAGTCATATCCTTGTAACTTTAATGAACTGAAATGTAAGAGACTGAGAAAAGGAGCAACTGAGCCAAAAAGGTGGAAAATTGCAGTAGGTGTCTATGCCCGGTTAAAAATGTGCCCTTGTAAGTCACTGCATTACAAGGAGAAATAGAGAGAGAGAAGATCATGTTTCATAGGCCCCTGCAATAACGCAGTGCGGAAGGAACCCTACGGTGAATCCACTCATAATTGAGGCAGAAACTAGAGGAGCAAAAAAACTAAATCTGTTTCATATATATCTAATCCAGTCTTCAACCTCCTTCATTTCCATATTTTATTTTTGTTCCCTGAGGCCCACTTATGATGTTAATGTTGTTTCATGTACCAAAACCAGCCATTGTTCACCAAAACCAGCCATTGTCCCTAGTAAATGGCCATTTACTAGGGATGCACCGATTGCAGTTTTATTGGGCGATTCTGATTACCGATTTTTTTGTAAGTGTTATTGGCCGTTACCCGTCGTGTGTGTCGACACAAAAAAATGGGTTTCAGCTTTTTTAATGTAATGTGGGAGTTACTTTCCCTGTTTACTGGTTACTTTTATAATAGTGACATACAGCAAATACAAACAAAAACCTAATTTTCTTTAATATACAGCATTATTTTATAACAAAAATTATTTACAAATTTAAATAAATAAAATGTGATACATAAAGAAATGAATAAACCCCCCAAAAAAGATCGGCTTGAAATTGGCAATACGTGCGATAATCGGCCAATCACTGATCAGGCCAAAAATCGGCCGTTTCCGATAATCAATCATCGCATCACTACCATTTACCATTCTTTGTTCATCCATTCTGCCCTGCGCCTGTTCTAAGTGTTGCTCTGCCCTTACTTTGCAAGGATAGGGTCCGGCACTGAGCATCAGAGGCTGGATGGATGCATGGAATTTAAGCACACTTTTTTGTCACTATGTAAATGACCTCTATTTTGACTGACTCCCCTGTGTTGCACCTGATTCACACAGCAGTCTAGGCTACAGAGTCGTTCAAGTTTTGCGTTATGGGCGGGGCTAAATGTGGTTATGTGTAAATGTATTGATTTTCATGACACAAAAATAATTTAACAAATTCTGCTTTTGCAGCTTAATTTCCACGTTTGGGAAAATGGGAAATGAACTTGCAATAACTGCCTTTTCATTATAGAATTTTAATGTTTAGTGGTCTGTAATTGAACAGAGAAAAGGAGCCGATTTGAGCCACAGGCTCTTATTGATTTCCTGTTTAATTGGAGTTAAGGCCCGTGCTGCACGCAGAAGGGTGCTCATGAATGCTTTTAAGCTAGACACACTCCTTTCATGTTCATGTGCTTTCCCTTTTTCTCTCCTGCAGACCTCAAGCTTGGTATGAAGAACAACAGAAAGGACAGCAAGCTGAAGCCAGACATCTGAACCTGTGCAGCATCACAGCAGTAACGCAGAACTGCTTCAAGAAGTCGCTTGAACTTCCAGTAAGCGGCCGACTGTGCTGTTCTGCAGCACTTGAGATTAAGCTGTTGGTCGTCTAGCTCTTGTCTGCTCCATGCCTTATTAATGACCACTGGGACTGACGCACTGCAGCGATGACAAATGCATGCAGATCATAGCAGACAGGACGGGAACCTTCACCAGGAGGACTTGAGGGTACGTCAAAACTAAAAACTACAGATCCGAGTTCCACACATGGTTATTTTCCCCCCATGATCTCAACTAAAAGAGAATAAATGTAAAATGTCCTTAAATGCCCTGCTGATTCGGGTGAAATGATTGCCAAGGTCATTGTTGCCTTGGGTATACAATCTCTGAATGCTTAATTCCATCAGTACGATGACTGAAAATACATCCGAGCTTGACTGTTCATTAAGCAACAAACGGACTGCTGTGACTGAAGTGATGTTCTTCAAATGACTGCACGTGATTGGCCAGTGGGCTGACCACGTGCGATTGGCAGACAAGCCAGTCAGTGGCGAGATGCCCTCGAAGGTGTCATGTCTGTACTTGCTCACTGTGCTCTGCTGGGCCAGCGCTCTGTGGTACCTCAGTGGCTCCCGGCCGTCCACCACCTATGTGGGCCAGATGTCAATCCCCATCCGTAAGCAGCCGCCGAGGGTGCTGAAGAATGTGACCTTCAGCAACATCCGCACACGCACCCTCAACCCACACAACTTCCGCTTCCTGATCAATGAGCCAAACAAATGTGAAGGCGATGCACCTTTCCTCCTCATCCTCATCTGCACCAACCACAAGGAGTTCGATGCCCGGCAGGCCATCAGGGAGACGTGGGGTGATGAGAATATGTACGCCGACATTCGCATTATCACCCTCTTCCTTCTTGGTCAAAATTCCGAGCCTGTGCTTAACCAAATGGTGGAGCAGGAGAGCCAGATTTTCCACGATATCATCGTGGAGGACTTCGAAGACTCCTACCACAATCTAACCTTGAAGACCATGATGGGAATGCGCTGGGTATCCTCCTTCTGCCCAAATGCCCGGTACGTCATGAAGACGGACAGCGACATCTTCGTCAACATGGACAACCTGGTACTGAACCTACTGAGACCGAGTGCCAAGGCCAGGCAGCGCTTCTTTACGGGGCATGTCATAAATGGAGGGCCTATCAGGGACATTCGCAGCAAGTGGTACATGTCCAGGGACATGTACCCCGAGAGCAAGTACCCTCCTTTCTGCTCCGGGACTGGGTACGTGTTCTCTGGGGATATGGCAGAGTTGATCTACAAGACTTCCCTCCACACACACCTCATTCACCTTGAGGATGTGTATGTAGGCATGTGCTTGCGCAAGCTGGGGGTTCACCCTATCCAGAACAGTGGCTTCAATCACTGGAAGATGAGCTACAGCCTGTGCCGCTACCGCAGGGTAGTCACTGTGCATCAAATCTCACCGGAGGAGATGCACAGAATATGGAACGACATGTCTAGCAAAAAGCATCTCAAATGCTAACTGACTGGGGATAATGAACATGCTTTACAACACCGCTTTGCCATTCACAGACCCTTAATAACACTGTTAGAATGTGGCTCTGTGGTCTGGAAAGTGCATGGTTGGAGGTTCGGTTAATGTAGAACCAACAGTGGTTCGCTGCCTGTAGTAGAGTAGCCTTTCAGGGCCTAAGGTGATCTCTTAAGGAGAATGTCTGGGGACGACCTAGGCTGATTGTGTGTGAAGCCTCAGGGTGTGTAGTTTCACACTAGATTGAAAAGTCCATGAAGGTGGAGCTCAATGTAGGGAGTAACGGTGAGTAACATCATCCAATCAACAAGTATGTCATCAGCCCATGGGTGTAACATAAGGCTAGCATTGTTCCCAGGTATGCCTTCTTATTACAAGATCACATTTGCTCTCATAAGACAAATGGTGAAGTGGATCTTTTATAAAGATGCATCAACATGAGATCTCGGATCAGCTCCTCCCTGTGCCAACACGATCAGAGCCTTTGGAATAAGCGAGCCAAACCTAAATCAACACGCTTGCTCAGATGATTGACACATGCAACCACAGGACTCTCATGCACCGGACTAGTTTTTAAGTTGTCCAGGTTAAACTTGAAAACAGTGAATGTATGTGGAACCCTTTTGTTCACTTGTTCAAAAAAGGTCCTTTCTGGCTCAAAAGCATACAAGAGTACACAAATATATTCTGTCTGCCTTAGAGTCAGGTAACAAGCTACCAGCACAACGCTGACCTTTGCCAAATGCATAAAGCCGCAAGATCAAAGATTCAGTTCTGCTAAATAAAACAAAACACTAACGCGCGAAAGACAGACGATTTTTGATCCACAACTGTTCAGAAAACATACACCAGCAGTTGGTACACAGGGAGGTATCGGAGGAAACCCTAATGGCAGTTCTGTCAGGTTAACCGGAGATCGGTTTCTCCTAGACACACTGAAATGCATGCAGCTAATCTATTTTAGGTGTCTCAAAGGAACAGGAAGAATCGTGTGCAGCAACCTGTGCAACTGAAGGAGCTTTGTACACTGCAGACACAAACAGGGCATTCAGTTAAATCTGAACTCGATTTTATGCTTGTCGTCTTGCTGTCAAAGCAGATCCCTACTTTTGATAGGAGCACCAGCAAGAGCCTGTTTAGCATTCTCAGTTTTTGTTAGAAAATCAGGCACTAAAGAGATTTATTTCAGTGTATCTAGGACTTAACCTTCCTAATGAGTCGGGGCTTGGCTGCTTTGTTCCTGAAGCCTTCTGCCAAGTTTAACCCAAAAACCCCTCAATAATTAATCCAAGCTGCTCCGTGAACAATGGCTGTGTGTATTTTTCAGCAGCTTCACAAAGTAATAGAGCTCATTAGTGAACCTAAATTAAACAAACAATATAAGCAGATTAGCACTAAGAGAAACATACTGATACTCAGAGTATAATGAGAAAATAGACAAGCACACATGCACACGACCAACATGACCGATACAACCAGGCAAATAAAGAGCAGACTGTAAGTAACTGGGCAATGACAATCAGAGTTGGAAAGTTCAGGTCCAGAAATTACAAATCCACCCCAGAATTTTGTTCCAGCCACCTGACTTTTCTGATTTGAACTTGTGGCCTCCTGTCTCATGCACCTGCTTTCTGTGTGGTTTGCTGAACTTCATATATAAACAATACAAATAAGAGAATGGCTGATAACACCAAAACCACAACATTTAGAAAAGCCAGGTTGCTGGAACAAAACTCTGGGGTGGATTTGTACTTTCTGGACCTGAACTTTCCACCTCTGATGACAATATGGTTTTGTTGTTGTTTTGGTTCTGTGTTCCAGCAGATTTGATTTCAAATCAAACAATGACTTTAAAGTTCAGTGTATCCTCTCCAGTGATGCTCTGCCAGGACTGGTGCAACCACTTTCACTTTCAGTCTACTTAGGCATCAGATCTAGGGGTTGATCGATTATCAGTAAGGCCGATAATCAGATTGGCTATCGATAATTTTTCCAATCATCAGAATCAGCATTTTAAGTTTTTTCCTTGGTAAAAAAAAAGCAGATGAATGAATGTTTTGAAAAGAACATAATTTTGTCTGTTTCCATGCATCTTCTTTTCTAAATGCTTTTATGTTTTTGAAGTTCCATGCAATTGACTCCGTCTAACATCTTGTATAGGAATTGTGTTTGTGTAAATGTTCACAGTGAAATCCTGATGACCAATAAATATCAGCCCTATATGTGCATAATCGGCCCTGAAAATACATACAAAATTAATAACTAAGCCATTCGAGAACCTTTTGATTCTTTTTTTATTTTTAACGATATTCTGATTTTTCAAAAAGTTTGGACACACTTGATTGGATATTTGTCACAAATATATTTTGCTCGTAAAGCGTATGCTTAACTCCTTTTTTTTATTAATCAGGAGATTTTACCAATATAATTTTTTTGGTAATGTGCTTAAAACTTCCAAATCCAGTATTGCCCAGTATTTCTGACTCCAGTCCTCCTGTTTATGAATAGTTATATGTCCAGACTTCTGACTGGTGGTATATGACTATATACTGTGTAGTAAGGCTGCAGAATTAATCGAATTGTAATCATGATCATGGTTTTGGCTGCAACGATTAAATTAAGATGATCGTCAGCGATTTGGATAGCAGCTCTGCTGCACATCAGATCAATCACTTTCTCAAACAATAATTCAGCCAACCACCAGGGGGCGAACGAGAGATTATGGCTTCAGTAAGCTGCCTAAAAAAGGAACGCAGGTGAGTGTGTATGTGTGTGTGTGCACGTGCGGGTGTGAGAGTGTGTGTGTGCGTCCGTATGTGAGAGTGTGTGTGTGCCTTTTTGTGCGCGCTGTGTGTGTTTCTGTGTCTGCATGTGTGTGTGTGCACGCATGCCTGCGTGAGAGTATGTGTCTGTGTGTGGGTGAGAGAGTGTGTGTGCGTGCGTGTGTGAGAAAGAGTGTATGTGTGTGCACGTGCGTGAGTGTGTGTCTGTAGGCCTCTAGTCTGTTCCTTGTTAATGTGCCTTTTCTGCAGAGACTTCTCTTTTTTCATTTGTTTGCACTTTATGGCTGCACTCTGCAGTTGCATGTTTATTTTTTGCAAGCCCTTTATCTTAAATTTTATTTTATTATTTTTATTCTTATGTTAGATTTCATTTCGAACTGAAAGCCTCGTTCACTTACTGTTTGTTTAAAATAGAAAGTGACATAAAAATGTGTTTTTCCTAAAATAATGAATAATTGTGATTAATCGTGATTTCACTATTGATCAAAAATAATCGTGATTATCATTTTGGTCATAATCGTGCAGCCCTACTGTGTAGTGTTCTTGATCTGTTTAACAGTTCTTCAAGATATTCTTTCTTGATATATTCATATTATGGTGTACTAGATTGCTTGCTTATGCCAAGCTCAGTAGTGAGTTCCTCAGTAGCACTGCACCACACACTTAAATTTGGCGAAACGAACATCCTGCCCATGTTTCTGACTTATTTAGTGGACTAAACTAAAGACTGCCTTTCCAGTATAGACTGAAGTTACGTTCAATTCCTTCAGTCTCATATTCTGGACTACAGAGCCAAAACAACCGAACGTGGTCACTGCCCAGTTCATTTATATTCTCCAGAGCCACATTCTCCTGCTAGTGTAGAGAAAAGTACTGGTACTAAGCCTCTCTGCTTCTACAGTATCTACAGTATACCAATAATGATCACAGTGTTTCTGATTGTATTACCATCAGCCTTTTTCAAGAGTTTCTGGATGTATCTGATGACGGCCGTCTGTGTTTGGTTCACACGTTGAAGCCACAGTCAGGGATTTGTGAAGCTAATTTTGTGACCGCAAACTACTGAAAATAGTTTAGATGCTTTATTTACCATTTTAAGTTCATCTCCATCATTCCGGCTGTGACCCCGAGGGAGCAATTTAGACACAAAACATTTAGAAACAGAAACGTTATTGTTTTGTTATTGTTTCTTATGGGTTTCTTCTTTCAGGCCTGAACAGAAAGCTTCTCTGACTGTGGCTTTTGATTTTGTACATAATGGAGATGACTGGACAGCAGAGGACAGGAGGACAAGCCTGTCATGTGGCGGCGATACATGAGCTCCATGATAAATAGTGCTCTTTAAACTGTTGAATAAAAAAACGGCTACAGATTGTGCACTTTACCCATGAGGGGAGGGATTCCTTGGCACGGCATATCTGAATAAAACATATCTTCCATTTTTGTAAGATACAAGTGTTGGTGACAATGTCTTGCGTACATCCTGCTTTCTCTGCGTTTAATAACTTGTGATGGTTTGAAAGATGCTGGATGTCTCTGAACAGGTCTGAGACTGTGAGTCGGATGTTGTGTCTTCAGGCTGTTTGCAGACACCTTGTCCGTAAAGCTGTGCCAGACTCTGAGCCGGGTTTGTGGGCCCAGTATGGGCTCAGCATGTGCCAAGGTCAGCTGGGATGAATTCTAATGCAAACTCTGCACGTTGCTGCCACCTGTTGGTCAACAGTCAGAACATCAAGCTCGCCCAACCAAACCCCTGCACCAGTGCTCCTACATGCAAACACAACCACGTTCTAACATAGTTCCCCTGAGTTTAGAGAGTTTAGAGAGTTCTTTAAGCCAAGTGTCCTAAATATCTAGTTATTTATGTTTATTTGGTGATAAAAAGGTGGTACCGCTAAGATAGCACTGGGCTGGTTATGGTGTAAGACTACAGAGGCACTTCCATTTACAGGGTTAATATTCATAAAGCATCTCTAAACACTGATCTGGGATTTGCACTGGGGTCCTTTTTGGCCATTTCTATATATGGAAGGTGCTGTTAGGCCCACTCTGAGCACTTCTGCTTCTTTTCTTCTGTGGCCAAATGGTTCAGTGGCATGGTACAGCTGCTTTGTGCTGTTCCCCCACAGACTCATATATAACATCTTCTTTTTCACGCTTTATGCTGCTAAAACAGGGATACAAGTACCTACATCTACAGTGACCGCAGTTATAAGAACCCACGTAATAAATATGCAGCAGTAATCAAGCTCCATTCACTTCACAGGGACAGAATTTTTTTTCTTGTTTCTTGGCTATCAGCTGAAAAAGACATTACAGGAATGATGCTGCAATGGGGGTCACACACGTCAGGCAAATGTGAAAGGCAACTAACGAGTCGTTAAATAAATATTGAAGTTTGGGGTCCCCTAGAAGCCCCACTCACTATAAACTGACGCTAGAAGCACAAGCTTACTATTATACAGCACTGTGCACAAGCCAGAGACCCCCTCTCTTTAGCGTAATTTCCAATAAGTTACTTGTTTTGCAAAAAAGCAGAAAATACAGTATATTAGGCATAAAAGAATACACAATCCTTAACAACTACATATAATATCAGAGTATTGAGTGTGTTCATCCTTATTACAGCATTCTTCAGTTCTCCGCAGTGACATTTCCTCTCGAATTAAACAAATGAAGGGATAGTTTTTGTGCACCACTCCAAATCAGGGTTTTTCATTAGAGAACACATGTGTCTGCGGTAATCAACTGTGTTAGAGGAAATGTTAAAACCCCTAGGGTCCTCCTTTAAAGCCAGCCCAGTCAGTGTTCTGTGCAGGATGGAAATGTCACTATTCGCCTCACTGTAGAGTGGAGGAGAGGCTGTATGGATGCTGGCCCAGATCTCTATACTATCAGCTCTTTTGCCTGCTGGTTGTGCTCCAGTAGCGAGTGGTGTTTGGGTGGTGTGTGCAGCTGTGGCCCAGAGTGGCTGGAGGCTGTGTGGGGTTGGGAGGGGGGTCCAGAGCTGTGGCTGCTCTGGCTGTGCCTGGTCCGGCCACGCTGAAGAGCACGCCTGCTGCAGCGCCTTTCCTCCAGCCCCACGTGGGTACTGACCTGAGACGAACTCAGACTGCTCATCCAGCCGTGAGCCCTCGACTCATACTGCTCTACTGACGTCTTCTTATAGCTGACAGAGGGAGAGAGAGATAATGATCATTCTTTCCAGACCTCTATATGCACATATAGCACTTTAATATAACATTGTCAAGTGTATTTTTTTTTGCCATTAATAAGCAAAACCAGGCAGAAAAAAGGACTGAAATGACTAAGAATAGGATCAATTAATTAATTAATTCACTCATTTTCTGTAACCCTTACTAGGGTCGCGGGTACCCGGAGTCTACAGGTGTGAGGCAGGGGCACCATCCCACCACAGGGTGCACACACACACACGCCATTCATCCACACATTCATGCATCCACTGTGTTGATGTTGTCACGTGTCGTGTGGTCGTCACAACAGCGCGCTATTTACAGAGAGCATTTACTCACAAGTGTAATTTAACCACAGGGAACGTGTAATTTAACGTTTTCTTTAAGGTACTTACACTTGAAAAGAGTGCGAATATGACTCCGCCTCTCCCGCTGCCTTATGGGATAGCGCAGTGCCCATCGAATGCCTACTACAGAAATCGGCCGGAAGCAGTAGGTGATCCGGGAACTTCTCTCCTACTGTTTTTCCAATGCTATGAATTCGGACACACTACTCGCCTCGCGTACTGCTTTCACACTATATAGTAGGGAAGTATGCGATTTCGGATGCTGAAGGTAGGATTCGAACCCATGACCTCTTGGTCCAGAGGCAAGTATCCTACCCACTGAGCCCCTCCACCCTGACAGAATGAATATAAGATCCTGTCATCCTCAGGACAATGTTCAAATCAGCCCAGTTATGGCTTAACACATTCATAATAGGCAGCCAGTTAATTAGCAGTTATTGTCTGACAGGTTTGCTTCTCGCTATCGGCTTGATGAGTCTTAATGTGGGTTTGTCGTGAAAAGCATTAGTGGCTAATGGCTTGATTAAGCTTGATCCGAGCTTTACAGTCACATTAGTACTCTGCTGCACTGCGGTGTTCTCAATGTTTTATAATCATTTCTATTGAATAAAGTGTAAGGTGTTTACTATTTTCAGACCTACTAATTTGAATCAAGCTTTATTTTTCCACGTGTAAATAAACAAAAAAGCATCAGATTAACAGTATACTAGGAAAGGTTTGGTCCAGTCAAATGATATACCTGATGAGTTGAACATACAAATGTGGTCTGTGTACATCTTCTCCCATTTTATATTCACATGTTTTTCCAATATGTGAAGCTATTTATTACACAAACTATTAGAAAGTGCGCGCAGTAGTGCTGTGTGTACATGAGCGCTGGTATCTCCCGAAACCAGAAAACGATTTGATGCATGTCAACACAGCGAGACTTGAAAAGAAAGAGGACGGTGTGTTCAAACAAGCAAGGGACAACCTCACAGCCCTTGACGTTTAAATGCTTAAGCTCTCTGTACTACTCTGTTGTTGTAAGCACACTGAGGGAACCTTTAAATAATTTATTAGCTGTGTACAGCACACTCACAGGCGCAGCAGGAGAGAGGAAACCAGCACGGAGACGGAGGAGGCAGCCATCGCTGCTGAGCCCATCCAGGGCTGGAGCACCAAACCAGCAGGCATAAAGACACCTGGACACACATTCACACACACGTTTGTCATAGAAATGCCTCCAAATACACACATTGTGTGATGAATGGACTGAAATGACTAAGAATAGGATTCATTCATTCATTAATTCACTCATTTTCTGTAACCCCTTAATCCTTACTAGGGTCGCAGGTACCCGGAGCCTACAGGTGCACCATCCCACCACAGGGTGCACACACACGCCATTCATCCACACCTACGGCCAATTTAGAATCCCCAGTTCACCTCACACGCGTGTCTCTGGACTGTGGGAGAAACCCGGAGACCCCGGAGGAAACCCATGTCACCACGAGGATTCAAACCCCCAACCCTGTGAGGCAACAGCGCTGTAAGGACGCCACGCTGGGAAAAGATCTTATTACATTAAAGTGAAAGTGATCATTCTGTCATACGTGAACACACCACAGCACACGGCGTGAACAGCACGAAACACTTCCTCTGCAT
>JBBPDH010205897.1:0-2500 GCA_037974565.1 Clupeocharax schoutedeni
GAACGATTAATCCAAGTGATTAAACAAAAAATAAAAATAAAAACTCAATCCTGGTTGATACCTTCCTGGTATGTACTTGCTCAATTCTATAGCTAAGGTGTACTCACACTAGGCATGGTTGCCGTGAACCGGGCCTGAGTATGATTGTCCCCCCTCCCCACTCCCCCTCTGGCCCGCACTCACATTAGATTTTAGCGTTCGAGCCGGAGCAAGCTTACGTCATTATGGTGCGACGGTTTCAGGATAAATAGGAAGAGGGCACTCTCTCGCTGAACGCAGTGCAGTCCGTCGCCCTGGTGACTTTGTTGATAGTAATTTTGAGTCGTTTGGTCCACGGTGGTCCACAGCCCCCTCAAAGTCTGTTGCTAAACAGGTATATCGCTTTTGTGGCACGAAAAATTGGTTAAAAATGGGTATAGTACAAACCAATAGGGTTTCAGAATGAAATATGTTTATACTTCTTATCCAATCACAATCAAATTCACTCGATCTGGATGGCAAAAGTTTTTTTTTTTTGAAAGATGACAAGCCGGAATAAAAAGACCCAAAATTAAATGAGAGTAACGAGGCTATTTTTTAAATGTAAGGAGTAGAAAGTATAGATAACTGCGTGAAAATATAAGGAGTAGAAGTAAAAAGTAGTCTGAAAAATAATTACTCCAGTAAAGTATAGATAACCAAAATTTCTACTTAAGTAAGGTAACGAAGTATTTGTACTTCGTTACTTGACAGCTCTGATAGTTTTGTACTTCATGTGTCAAAAACCATAGAACCAAACCTAATTAACAGTAAGATGTTATTTTCTCTCTCTCTCTCTCTCTCTCTCTTTCTTGGCCTCAGTAGAGTGCAGGAAGGTGGAGGGGGAAGAGGAGGATGTACACTGTGCTCCTCTGCTCTTTAAGGATAATATCCTGACTGATCAGTACTTTGGTGAGAACCAACCTGCCAGCATTGTGACAGAAAAGGACCACTTTGGGGAGGGCATGCATCGGAAAGCCTTCAGGACAACTCTACGGGCCGGCATGGTGCCCACCTTCAATCCTGGACACCCCTGTGTGCTCAAAGTCCACAATGTCATCAGCTGTGGAACCAAAGACAATGAGGAACTAGTTGAGAAAAACTTTAACCTGGCTGTGGAGGTGAGACCGAAATATATCTCCTATCTTGCTGAGAACTTGTTTAGTTCAAGAAAATTTTTAAAAATCATGTACACCAATCAGACACAACATTAAAATTACTGACAGGTAAAGGGAATAACATTGAATATCTCATAACAATGGCACCCGTCAAGTGAATATGTCAGTTCTTGGGTTCTGGGCACTTTTAACAAATCAAATAACAAATGACTTGACAACTGGATCAGAGCATCTCCAAACCTGCCGGCCCTGTTGGGTTCCCAGTATGTAGTGGTTAGTACCTAAAAAAAATTCTCCAAGGAGGGACAAGCTCATGAGTGTCCACAGATCTCAGTCTAATAAATCAACTGTGGGATGTGCTGGACAAACTAAAATCCATGGAAACACCAAAAACTAATGACTTAAAACTAATGAATGTTGATGTCAGATACCATAGCATCCCTTACGAAAATTCGCTATGGTTTCCTATGGTTTTACTACAGTTTTTTGGGGCACCACAGTTTTACTATGGTACCCCATGGTAATTTGGTACTACCCATAGTTTTACTACGGTTTATCCATAGCACTTCATGGTAGCTGTGGTTCTACCATAGTTTTCATATACATATACCACTTCATAGTTACCCAAAAAAACATGGTTATTTAATCATAGTAACCATGGTTAATTTTCGTAAGGGATACCTGGGTCTTGTGGAGTTCATGCCTCCATGGGCTAGAGCTGTTTTGAACATGAGAGGGAACTATTTGGCACATGCTTTTATTAATTAATTACAGTATATGAGCTGTATAGAAGTAGACAATGTTTCAAACTATGACAGTGGTGCCTGAAAATTGCTTAAAATTGTTGTTAAAGTAATGTATAGGCTTTTACGCTTGGTTTTCATTTATTGATGACAACCATGAAATAAAGAAAACATTGGATAACAGTGACAAAAAGCTGACTAACCTGGGTACTGATAGTTAACATCAAGTTAGTGGATAGTTAATGTTATGTATTCGGGAGTTATGCCCTTAGGGACTTTTATTCTTGAAAGTGTCTTATGGACAATGGCTGTTCCACTATATGAATAAAATTGAGCTTAACTGAATTCCTGCAATTTTTGTAGGATATTTGTTATGAAGTTATGAATTGCCTGTATCACAATGATTATACACTGTAGCTATGTTACATAATTGTAATTTGGTTTCATTGTGTTTTCCTCAGGAGTGTTATGTGCAGAACACAGCCCGAGAATACATCAGGGCTTACACAAACACAGCCAAATCTACAGAGTCGTTTGGAGAAGTTCCAGAGTAAGTGCAATGTCATCCTCAGCATTTTTTATCCCAGAGCTCTCCAGTATCTATAGACAGACTTTTTCACA
>JBBPDH010205897.1:7500-14352 GCA_037974565.1 Clupeocharax schoutedeni
CTGCTCCCCGGGCGCCGTGTTCCTGCTGCCCCCTGCTTCGCTTGGTGAATGGGTTAAATGCAGAGGAAGTATTTCGGGCTGTTCACACTGTTTGCTGTGGTGTGTTCACGTATGACAAATGTTCACTGCACTTTAAAAAGACATAAAAAAATGGATTCACCTGAAGTGTGTGCATGGCATGATGTATGAAAGACTTCAGGTCATAGCCAAAATACCCCAGAAAACTAGGACTAGTGGACGTATACTACCTGAAGATTTATTTAAATATTACATTATTACAAATGCAATCTCACATTATGCTAGAGCCCGGTATTAAGCAGGTACTGTAAATATAATAAGTCTATTAAATCAAACCAAATATTTTTGGATGAAATCATTATTTCAGATTATTTATAGCCCTATACAGCCTGGGTGATGTTTTACTTATTGTAGATTAGAAACATTACATATATTAGACAGTTTGATTGCTTGCATTGATTTGTGGAGACGGACATCATACGATAATCTGCTGATCCCAAGCTATATGCCAGGTTTTATGGGCCAATAAGTAAAAACTGAAGGTGCAGACCTGAGGCAACAAAGTCAGGTCTATTTTTACATCATAATAATGTATAGCTGTATGCAATTACTGTAAATTGCAATATGTCCTGCTAATGATTACACATCATGAGCGAACAAGGATCATAAAGCCAAAGACCATAAACCTTTTAGTTAAAGGGCTCGTGTTCTACATGTTCTGGTATTTGTTTTGTTTCCTTCGAATCCCACTAATAATGTAAAATAATATAAATAATAATTTTTAAAAATTATAAAAAGTGTAATTTATTCCTGATATTTATGTAGAATAGTGTGTCCCTGTGCCTGATCTTATTGGCTGGCCTGTATTGTCCTTCATTCAGAAAGCAAATAAAGAAGAGATTGTTATGTTAAGACTTAAATCCTCTTGCTTTCTGTCAGCAAGGACAAACAAAATATTTTTAATAGCTTAAGTAATTGCTACAGATACAACATTGTAACTATGCAGATATTATGTTCTGACATAGCAGCACATGAAAACCTAAGGTGCAGTACATTGTGTTTAGAAATATGACGACATCAGTCAAATGATTCTCTCAAGCATGAGGTTCCTGCCAGTTCCTGTCAAATGAGCCAGATTACTGCTTTTGTTTGTAATGGCTCTTGGTACGTCTGCCCAGTCTTTGGGTAGGTGTGAAGATTGGATTAGGACTGGTGTAAATGGTGCAGGCTGCAGTACTTGAATACTTCATTTGCATGCTTTGTTTGGGGTCGTCACTCAGGTGATTTATCTCTAGATCTAAGGACTGTCCCTAAATGTATATAAGCTACAATGTATCACTGTCCTAGTCAGATTACTTTTGAAGGCTGCAGCTGCCAAGCACCGAGTCTCTGAATAAAGAGAAACTTCTGCTTCAAGATATCCAAAACTGTCTCCTGGTCTCTAAGAAAACAAATTCACAACAAACTTCATCAGATGGAGGCAAATGTCTGCAGACTGAGTAGGTGGTTGCATAAGCTTGCTTGTTGTGACATCAAAGCCATAATTTATTAATTTGTTTTATTTTTTGCAGTTTATTTTCCAGATATGAACTGCATGGACTACAGAATCATTGGTACATGGTATTCGACTTTTAACAGTGTTTACATATATTGCATTTATAAAAAATAAATTCCATTCCATTATAAAAAAGGAGGAAATATGATTCCAGGGATGTCTGCTTTTCTAAGGATAAGGTCACCGAGATAAGCATTTGAAGTTCCTGTATTTGAGCAGTTGCAGACTGCCAGATGGATCCAACACAGAAGTCTATACACACTGCCACACACACACACACACACACACACACACACACACACACACATACACATGTTTTAAAAATTCACTTGTCTCAGCATGTACAATTCAGTTACCAGTTTTGTGTTTGTGAAAGTTGTATATTCACTGGACATTCATTGGAAACCATGTAAACCATGATGTAAAGTTAGAGACTGTACCAAATATTAAATATTAGAGCAAGTGAACGGGAGCAACTCTATCCCAGCACTCTTTAGTGAACAAATCATTTTACAAATGCTCGTTTACACCATTTACATTAATCTGTTGAAAGCTTTATATAAAACATGGTATTTGTTTATTATTCAGATATCTCTGTTTAGTTGGACAGAGAGTCATTGCCATTAGCTCAATGCTACTAAAATCCCTTAGGGCCAATATTGGAAATTAACATCATTGTTTTCAATGAGGTATTATGTGACAGTTAGCTCTGACAACACAGTCTGATTGGTCAAGAAGAATTGCACACGTTGTGTCATGGGAATCATTTTGCTGAGTAGCAGTTACTGAGTAATGGCTTGCTGTGCAGCTAAGCACTAATAATATTTCACCTGCAGCTCTTTTGGTCAGATTCTGAAGGAGTGTGTGACAACATCCTAGCATCAAATTCCAACCCTGTTATAGCCCCTAAGTCAACTTTCTGGCAGCTGTGATGGTGGAAAAGACTAAACATACTCAAGCATGAAAGATCAGAAAGCAAACAAGATGGTCCATGAAATCTTTTACAGACTGATTGGAATAAATCCGCCCAGGCAAATCGGGAAAAAAATTAAACAGCAGAGGTCTAAGTTTGAGATTTTATGTTTCGGATGGATTTATGATACATTTCTGCTACTTTTTGTTTGGGGTTGTGCAGGTTGAGCATGTCATGAATGTATATGTTACAGACACATACCAATATTTTTTATTTGTTTTATTGTGCATTTATCTAAAGTTCTGGAGAATTAATTAACTGTCAAAATAATAATAAAGATAATAAGATAATTAATTGTCTGATTATGGATAAACTGTATAGTGATGGCTGTAGTCAATACAAAAGTCTGTTATGTGAACAGGAACAGCTGATTTATGTGTAATGTTTAAGGTGTAATATTTAAGGTGTAATGTGTAATGTTTAAGATTTTTGTGTAATGTTTAAGGTGTAATATTTATGGGGCAATGGTGGGGGGTTCTAGATCCAGATGTGGACACACACCCTGAAGACTTAACACTGCTGAAACAAATTAGACAAGGTCAGATCGGTCAAAGAGAAATGACCTTCTGGCTAACCAAATCCATATAAAGGAGAGAGAGAGAGATGGAGTGAGAGAGAGAGGAAGAAAGAAAGAGCATGAGAAAAAGAGTACAAAGGCGAGTTTAGTCATGCATAGATGTCATTTAATATGCTTTACAGAGACAAATAACCAAAAAAAAGTAAAACATCAAAATACAGCAGTACCATGACTTACGAGTGTCCCAAATCACGAGTTTTTCAAGACACAAGCATCTCTCGACCAATTCTTAGTTTTGAGTTTAGAGCTAAAATTCGGTTTAAGAGCTTTTGTGCTTGCAGTTATTTTGCATACGTTTGTTTATCCATGTGTCCAGAGAAATTGAGTGCGAAGGACAGTGCTGATAAGAAGCAGATGATGAGCACTGAATTAAAGAAATAAATGAGAAAGTCATGACCAAGGTGTGCGTGGAGTCGTTTTCTAAACAGTGAACATCTATCCATGAGAACATGAAGGAGCTGCTGACGCTGTGGCTGTACATTATACCTAATAAGGGTGGAGGTAGATCAGTGGGTAAATATACCTGCCTCCAGATCAAGAGGTCTTGGGTTCGAATCCTACCTTCAGCACCACCAACTTAGGGTTAAGCAATACCCTTGCACCAGGGAGTGCCAGCCCCCTATAGGTAGGGAATGGAAGTCGCTTTGGTTAATAGCGCCTGATAAACTATTTAAATAAAAACAACTTGCAGTACATTGTATTTTGTTTTTATTAGAGGTGGGCATAGACTAATTTTTTTAACGCAGTTATTCTCATTGGAATCTTGGCGTTAACGGTGTTAAATCTGAGCCGCTCAGAGACGGGTCGGTCAAGTCATAAGTGAATCCATCGGTTAACTTTCACCACTCAGAGACGAATCTGAGCCACTCAGAGACAGGTCGGTCAAGTCATGAGTGAATCCATCGGTTAACTCAGAGCCGGATATGAGACGCTGACTGTCATGCAGGACACATTACTTTCTTTTGAAAAATGATTCAAGCAATTCAGCTGACTCACTGCTCTCAATTTTTTTTATTGTGCGATAAGTATCT
This sequence comes from Clupeocharax schoutedeni, assembly GCA_037974565.1. Taxonomy (NCBI): domain Eukaryota; kingdom Metazoa; phylum Chordata; class Actinopteri; order Characiformes; family Alestidae; genus Clupeocharax; species Clupeocharax schoutedeni. Next base: position 11,655 of record JBBPDH010205897.1, read on the forward strand.
CACACGTTAACGCCGTTAACGGCCCAGCACTAGTTTTTATACAATATTCGTTGTATAAAAGCACGGTTTTCTTATTTAAAAACAACAAAAAAGTGTTTATTGGAGGTCTGGAATGGATTAATGGCATTTCAGTTCATTTCAATAGGGAAAGTTGATTTGACATATGAGTAATTTGAGTTACGAGCTCCATCACGGAATGAATTTAACTCATGAGTCAAGTCACCACTGTAGTATGTAAGTAAGATTCAAGATAAATTAAAGGTAAACAAAAGTAAAGAAAGCAATATCCAAATTCAAATGCAGACAGTCATCCCTGCAGTTCCGGTCAATTCTTCCTGTTGACACATCCACTTCGACTCAGGAAGCACTTTGATTAGATAACTGTTTTGTTTCAAGGAGCAAGAAATAAATCATACAGAATGACTCTATGCTATAGTAATCACAGGCCAATAGTGTGAAGGGTCTCTCTCTCTTTTTTTGAGACTGTTCGGTGATGTGAGTCTGGTGTAATTAGTCAGTGCGAAAGCACCTGTGCGTGTATACCTTCTTACTTAATTACACTCATTCTGATGAGGATCGGGTTGCCAGTCACAATCCAGACTCAGATTAGTATGACCTCAGTTATCCTCATTTACCACTAACAGCTCCAGTTACACACACAGGCACACACACACACACACACACACACACACACCCCACACACACACACACCCCACACACACGCACACAAACACAATGTAGACCCAAAATAAACACAATACACTGTGTCCATGAAGACCAAACTACTATTGAAGTTTATAGTATGGCTCCGAACCTGACAGGATCCTCAAAATAAGTGACTTAATTTAACAGAGTCTGTACTGACAAACAAACTTGCACAATCAATAGTTTGGTTAACGGAAACGTTATTATTTTGTCATATTTTTGCATTTAAAATAATTTATCAGGACAGAAAGTGTGTTTTTCTGGTGAAAACAGCATATCACATTGGAAAAAATGTAAACAAACCCATTATTCCTCCTCGACCAAACACTATGCATTCTATGCACCCAAACAAAACCCAGATTCATCGATCAGACTGTTGGACAATGAAGTGGCATTCATAATTCATTTTCACAGCTAAAGAGTTCACTAGTTTACACTATTCCTTCGGATGCTTGGCATTGTGTGGTTTGCATGCAGCTGCTCAGAAACTGAAAACTATTTCACGAAGATCCCAGTGCAGAGTTTGTGTGTATATATTGTTTTAATCAGTTGTTTAATCATGGAGATCACATGGGGGGCCTTTCAGACTTCTGTTACACAAACACATTTGAAACACACACAAATTCACATATGAAACTGTCACGCATGCATCCATTCTACTGAAAACTCACACACACATATATGAAACACAGATACAGGTGAAACGGTCTTATGCGCACACACACATATGAAACACATATACACATACAGATGAAAAGTACTCACACACACATATGAAACACTCAGATACTGGTGAAACTGACTCACACATGTATGTGATGCATGTAAAATAGATTATTATGTAACAAAAATAAATGTATATGGTATAGGGAGGCTTTTTACATGTTGGTGTGCGTGCAAACATTTCAGTATATCCGGAAGGTGTTTCAGTATATCCGGAAGGCATCTCAAATCTACGTCTTGAAAGACAAGGGGGCTTACTCCCAGGGTTGTAGGAAGGAATTAACGTGTATAGAGGGCTGAAAACTTTTCACCCAAACTTTCCTTTCGCTTAAGGATCAGAGAAGGGTTGAAGGATCAAGTCATGTTAAGCAATTAACAGTTATTGACACCTAATCATATTATTGATCTGTGGAACTGAGCACAAACATCGAGAATTATTACTAACGGGCTCTTGGTTGAGACTCGGATTCGGACTCAAGTCTGAGACTAGGACTCAAGTCGCACAAACAGAGACTTGTAACTTGACTTTAGTCTTGCGACTTGAGACTTGCCTTGGACTCGGGTGCTGTGACTCATGAGTCATAACTCGTAAACAATTTCCTGGAATTATTTATTTATAACTCGCACTCTTTCCAGCAACCCGAAAACCATTCACCTCACCCCAATGTCACATTACTTTTGTCTGAGGTGAGCATTTTTCAGCTAATAAAGGTTTTCGAGGGGTCGTTGGAAAGGGGTCACCGAGCCCCATCTGACTGTGGAGTTTCACATTTAGAGTGTGAGATATATTTTTCAGATTTAATATTTAGATTAAAGATGAAATCCTCGATGTTGGTGAGGGCAGATCACAGCACACAGCTCTGCCACCTGCTAAGGAACAGCCAATTGTAATCACAGAGTGTGACCAATTAGCATATCTTTTAAAAGTTCAGAGCTCAACATTTACAGCTCAAAAATCACACATTTAGAGTCGCTGCTTGTAAACATTGCCACTTAAAGACAGCACCCTAATCCGAGTCAAGTCTTAAGTCGTTGTTTGTGCGACTTGAGTCCAAGACTCGAGTCCCCATCCCTGGCAACCAGAGCCCGTTAGTAATATTTCTTGACATTTTACATTTACATTTACGGCATTTAGCTGACGCTCTTATCCAGAGCGACGTACAACAGTGCTTAAGAATTCCACAATTCTTTAATGTTTCTTACTTGAAAAACAGCTTAAATCTGAGTCAGCTATTTAACCGAAGTACTGCAGTCAGAGCATTTATACAAC
>JBBPDH010205938.1:0-27951 GCA_037974565.1 Clupeocharax schoutedeni
TCTTCTTCTTCTTCTTCTTCTTCTTATTATTATTATTATTATTATTATTATTATTATTATTATTATTATTATTATGTATCACCATAATGGAGAACCTGTTTTAAATGGCACTAAATGTTTTATGGCTCTAAATACTATTTAAAAGGATTCCACTATCATCAAATTATCCTTTTATAGAACCTTTTTTACTAGGATCTGTTTTACAAATACAGTCTCTCTGAATTAAAATAAACTGCTGCAACATTTTACCTTCACATAGCAATTATGACATCCACAGTTTCCACTGACCCCAGATTAGCCCATTAGACATGTTTGGGTCCAAATTAATTTTCTTTAGTTCAGAACTGGAGCTACAAGACTAACATCACTAACACTAGAAGTCAATAGTCACCCAAATCTTTTACCGTAAACACAAACCCAGAACGTCTCTGGACCCTCAAACCACATCAAGCTCTACTTTAAGGTGGATTAGGATACTGTGATGAGATACTGTGTATGAGATACTGTGAGCTGTAAAAAAGGTGGTTCAGACTTGTGGATGTAGTTTAGGACACAGTATGAGTCAGCTTCTATGACATCATGATTACAGAGGAATCTGACCTCAGATCAGTCCTGCTTTGTGAACAACAGCCCTGGTGTCGTCTGAAATGGTGTGTGTATGTGTGTGTGTGTGTGTGTGCAAATTTGCCCTGAAGCTGTTTTGGTCATGAAGCAAATCATAAGACTCTCTAAACTGTTCTACTGCTCTCACTCTCTCTCTCTCTCTCTCTCTCTCTCTATATATATATATATATATATCTTTCTATCACACTTTCTCTCACTCCATTCTCCTTTCTGCACTTCTCTTCAGTTCAATTCTTACCTCTCTTCCTCTTTTTCTTCTCCTTTTTTCTTTTCTTATCTCTGCTGTTTGCTACTTCTCTCGACTGCTATTTTGCTATTTTCTTCTCGGTTCCCCTCTTCTCTGTTGTTCAGCAGGTCTGTGGTGTTGAAGATGTCTGCTGAGGATCAGGATCAGGTGCAGATCGGAGAGAATAAGTTTGTTTCTAAGTAAGTTTCTGTTTGTGTGTTTGTGTGTAACTGTTTGATGCAGCACAGTGTTTTTAAACGGTGTGTTTTCCTCTTCAGGAGTGTGTTACTGTCACACCTCAGAACATTCAACCTGTACTACGAGGGTCAGGCCCTGCAGCTGCGGCACCGCGAGGTCACACACACATACACAAACACACAAACACACAAACACGTGTGCTGTTATCTGTTCCCCAGAGTCAAGTTGAAGACCATATTAACTGCAGTAATGTTTTACCCTTAGCCTTAAAGAACCAGTTCAGCCAAAGATCAGTGGATCAGTGTTTGGGTCCAAATTTATCTTTAGTTCAGTACTGGGGCTAGCGTCACTAACTAGAAGTCAATAGTGACACAATTTTTTTACAGTAAACACAAACCCAAATCTTCTCTGAACCATCAGGCCACATTCAGGTCTTCTTCAAGGTGGATCAGACTTGTGGATATGGTTTAGGACACAGTATGACTTACTTACAGTATGAATTTTTCTTGAAGGTGAATTAGATTACAAATCAAATCCATCACTCAGTCAGCCAATCAGATCCAGCTGCCAATCATTCAATCAGATCCAATTGTCAGTCAGCCAATCAGATCCACCTCTCAATCAGCCAATGAAATAATCACACCAAAAGCCAAACAAATTATTTAGATTATTTTGTTGTTTAATGGCAGTCGGCAAACGGCTTTTAGGTGCATTCCTAGTAGTAAACCCAAAACATTTACACAGTAGTATAAACACGGAGGAATGTGATCCCAGATCAGTTCTGCTTTGTGAACCTGAGGCGAGTTGTTCTGTGTCCTGCAGGAGGAAGGGGAGCTCATCATTGAGGGTCTTCTCAACATCTTCTGGGGGCTGCGACGACCAATCAGACTGCAGATGCAGGACGACAAGGAGCCTATTAGACCAGCCCCTTTTCTGGCAGAACGTGATGCAAGCTCACCTGAGTATGAATACTTTCAAACTCACCCTCATACGTACAGACCTACCATCCACTGTATAACCAGAACTATCTCTTTAATAAGAACTCAGAGAACCTCACTCGCCCCGCCCATCATCCAAATCTCGGGACCTGTGGACCAAACAGACGACAGCGGTAGAGAAGCAGCAGGAGAAACAGGTGTCTGGTCCATTCACTTTATACACCTTATATGATTAAAATGACTAGTGGAAATACTTAAAATATATAAAAAATATATAAAAATATATAAATACAAATATAAATGTTAGATTTGCTCAGAAAGGTGAATGGTAGATAATTCAAGCAATAAATTCATATTAATTTATTGCATTACAATGTTTTATCTGAGAATGATTTCCTGCAAAATACTTAATGTGTTGACTAAAAAATCTTAAAGTACCTTCTGATGTCTAACATATTTACATTACATTACATTACATTACATTACATTACATTACATTAAAGTTCATCAAACTGGCTGACTGGGTAATGATTGGCTGACTGTGTAGTGATGGATTTGTCTGTTAGTGTTATTAATCTGATTGGCCCTTGATGTGATTGATTTGATTGGTCGATAGAATGATTGATTTGATTGTCTGTTGGTGTGATGACTTTCTTGTTTTTAATTTGATCACCAAAGCAGTGAAACAACACCAAGTTGTCATTCATTAATTGATTTGACTGATTTTTGGTGTGATGGATCTGGCTGGTCAGACATTTATTTAATTTACTGATGGAAAGATTGATTATTTGGCTGATAGAGTGATTCATTCAATTGACTGTTGGTGTGACTTATTTGACTGCTGTAACCGTATCTGATGTAACAGGTGAGGAGGAGGAGTCTGCGCACCTGCAGAGGACCAGGAGTGATGTGGGCGGGAGGAGACTCGGTGGGCGCTCGGCGCCTGCCAACCAGCGGCGAATCAGGAGACATCGATGTTCCTTCAATGGTCACTACTACAACCACAAGGTTCGGGATTTACATTAACCAGGTTACCATGGTTACTGAAATCATAAAGACCTCTAGGCCCACCTTATAAAGACAGTTTATACTTCCCAGCAACATCAGGGGCCAAAACGTGTCCACTACTATACATTACCATTTAGCACCAAACAAGTTGTGATTGATCAAATACATTTAGAGTAAATTTGTTAATTTTTTTCTGAGCCGCCTAAATGAAGTTGTTTCTGTACTGTTTCCCCAGACGGCTGTCTTCACCCCAGCCTTTGCCTCCGTCACCAACGTCCGCGTCAATAGCTCCATGAAGACGCCACAGGTTCTGCGGGTTCTCCTGAACAAGTTTAAGATTGAAAACAATCCAGAGGAGTTCAGCCTTTTCCTGCTGCACACTAGTGGAGGTGAGTTCCAGACTTAATTCATTCATTTCATAAACTACAGATTTGTATTCTTGTTAAAACTGGAAAATTATTGAGTGAACAACTTTAAAAGAAAATATGTCTATAGTGTGTGTGTGTGTGTGTGTGTGTGTGTGTGTGTGTGATGGTGTGCGATGATGTGATGGTGTGTATGTGTGTGATGGTGTTTGTGATGGTGTGTGTAATGTGTGTGTGTGTTCAGAGCGTGTTCAGTTGAAGAGGGATGATCACCCACTGGCTGTTCGGGTTCTGCAGGGTCCATGTGAGCAGGTCAGCAAGCTCTTTCTGATGGAGCGAGACCAGGTGGAGGAGATCGGCCACGACGTAAGACTTCTCTCCTTCTGAACGGCTCTTTATTTATTCACTCTTGCAGTTTATCTCTGCCCTTCAGTCCACACAACAATGAAATCTCTTATACATCCTATATATTGTTTTTTCCCTCTTTGACAGGGTTTAACGTGTGTAGCTAGCAGTAACTTAAAAGCAAATGTTGAAAAGCAGATTTTGATTTAAGTTTAGCTTTACAAGTATGAAGAACGTCGCTCTGGATAAAAGCATCTGCTAAATGCCATAAACATAAACCACATCAGAGCTGTGTTCCCACAGTTCCTAGACTGTGTTTTACTCCCTCGATTTTCTTGAGTAGAACACAGAACCCTTCTTTAGGTCACTCAGTATGACACACAAATCATTAACATCAGGAAGAGTGTGACAGAGCAGTGTGTGTGTTTGAATCACAGCTGTGGTGTGTGTGTGTGTGTGTGTATGTGTTTCAGGTGGCACAGTACATTAAGCTGGAGATGCCTGTCCTGCAGAGTTTTATTGATAAACTGATGGAAGAGGAAAACAGAGAAATGGAGAAACTGAAACAGAGGTATTACACACACACACACACACACACACACACACACACATATATATATACTCAGTTTTATTTATCAGAGCCTTAATATCAAATGTGTGGTCCTCACCAGTTTTCCATTTTACAGGTACAGTGATTTGCGCACGACGATCCAGAGGCACATGCGGCATCTGGCTGATAAGGCCATTCGTTAGCGGACGGGATTGTGCAGTTATGTCTGATTTTAACTCTCTAACATATGACCTCTGTTTTAATGGCTCTTAAAGTGAAAGTTCTGCCAAAAATCTGACCTCATTCCAAACCTACAGGATCAGCCCAGACTTTAGTTTTACCATTGGATCTACCAGGCGAACTAGCTAACAAGTTAGCAATGAAGAACCAACTTGCTTAGCCACTTTATTGGAAACACAACCTTGTGCTTCCATTCACTGGCCACTTTATTGGAAACACCCATCTTGTGCTTCCACTAACTGAACTCCACACAGTTTAATGTATGATGATATAGACCTGCAGTTAGCGCCATGCTAATGCTTCTGCTAATTAGATTTTATGACTTTGCTAAAGCCAAAGAAGCCTCGGACATGGAATTTTTGCCAAATTTTTCATTTATAAATGTATTTGTATTTAACTGGGCAAGTCATTAAGAGCATGCTCTTTTTTACAGTGATGAGGCTTGAAACATCTGGTTAGGGTTTGAATATATTTTTGTGTTAAAATGTGAAGTTTCTGTGAGAAATGTTCCACACCTGGCTTTTATTTATATATATTTATATATATGTTATATATTTGCAGGGGTAATAGACATATTTGTTATGGATTTCTAAGTATATTTTGAAAACAGATGTGTTGATATAACAATGTGAAGATGTTGTATTTGGCTGTATATGATCTCAGGTTTGGCTGTGGTATAATAAGAGTCTTTATAATTGTGAATAAAATGGTTTATTTTATGATTTGCAGTGTGTTTTATGAAGTTATTCATGAACCTCGTTGACCTTCAGGTCAATCATTTGGCGGTTTCCTCATTATGTTTTACTCCATAATGAACCAAACTCAGTTATCTGATCATCTCCTCCACCAGCCATGTTGCCATAACAACAGAGATGTGGTTGCATAGCAACGAAGGACGCAAAGAAGAGTAAAATACCCTTTGATTGTCACTCAGCGTGTGCCATTGTGACCATCAGCACTACAGTTTGTGTGAAAACAACCGACAGGCGGCTTGTGCCAAGTGGTCAGTCTACCACAGACCAGTCTTTGTTCTCTTGTGGGCGAAGCCACTGGACCGTGATTGGCTCCTGAGAGCAGAGTGACAGGCAGGAGACAGAGTGTGTGGAGTGGGTTTACACAGAAGAGTCAGAGCAGCTCGTGACCGAAGTGAAAGGAGAAGCAGAGCACCAGCGCAGCCGCAGGTAAGACCTTAAACTGAAACGACCTTAAACTGAATATCTGAAACACACACACACACCCACACATATACATATACATATATATATATATATAGCCTACAGATATTTATATACACACAGAAACACACACTCACTCATATGTATATTTATTTATATTAGATATGTATACTATTACTTGTTCTATATTTCAATAATTTCATCTAAAGTGTTGCATTTTAACTCCTTGGTGCTTCCTCTGCAGAGCACAAAAGGAACATTTTTGCATATTCATAATAATAATTTGTCATTTATATAGTCATTATAGTATGTATATTATTATTACACTCCAACCCAGTTTGACTTGATTAGCACAATTCCAAATGCTATAAAACTGATATGACATAGTCAGTCAAATGTACTTTGTTGAGTATTATTATGCTAGAATGAATCTTAACATGCTATGCAGGGTGAATGTTCACTGTTTCATCTGACCAAACACACAGCAACAGATGGGCCACCGGGGGTGGTGGAGGCGTGTGTGTATGTGTGTATGAGGAGGCGGTTCTGGAAGATAAACATGATATAACCTATTAGATGCATTTGGACACAATAGATTGGGATTGTGCTCCTGTTTGTTCTTGTTTGAGCAGAATTTGGAGGGCCTGGATCTCATAGAGGCCTGAGTAAGCACACACACACCCACACACACACACACACACACACACACACACACACACACTCACACTCACACACACATCATGTGAGCTCTTTCTAGATTGTTGGACGCAGCCCACCTAGCGCATTTGTTTGTTGCCTGCCGGTTCTGAGCGGCTCTATTGAAGAGCATTAGAGCGAGAGTTGTGTAATTGTGTGAAGAGACAAGCGAGTTGTTGTTGTGGTTGTTGCGGCATCTGTAAGTCTCAGCTGATATGACAATACCTCAGTTTTAAACCACTTCATTAGACCACGTCCACTCACTGGCCACCTTTCTGGAAACACCCACCCCTCTCTGTTCTTATTCCAGGTGAGATCACATCATGCTGGGCCGCCGGACGCTGTCGCTGGTTTGTGTGTTGATGCTGCTGGTTGCCTCATTCTCTCCCCAGGCCTCCTGTAAGCGTGGGGGTGGGTTCTGGGGGCGGAGTAAAGGTGTGGGGATGAGGGGAAAAAGCTCACCCCCTCAGAGCAAAGGATCCTCCAAGCAGGGGTTAAAGCTGGCTGGGGCGGCTGCTGCTGGGGCAGTTGGGGGGGCAGCTATTGGCTATGGCCTTGGATCTCTGGGCAGGCCCCGGTATGGCCATGGATACGGATATGGCTACGGTGGGGATTCCTCCGAAGATGGGCGGTATTACTATCCAGATGGACCTGGAATCTACAACCGTTCCGACTTAAGGTATTACCGGGGCGGCTGCGGGCCAGGGGCTCCTCTGAGTGCCCTGCTAGTGACCGGGATGGCCCTCACCACCTTAATCTGGGACTGAAACTGACACGGCATCAGTCCTGACCCTAATACTGGAGCTACAGAGATGAACCTGCAATAATTGTAAGGGTAATGATGAGGGAGGGGACCCACCAGTGGCCTCCCAATACAATATTATTACGATACCTATGTGCTGATTTAAAAATGTGATAATATGCATCAAGAAGAATAATCCTTCTATTACGTTTGATGTAACAATATTGTTTATTAGAGAAATGATCCACCAGTGGCCTCCTGATAAGACATTATCACAATACCCAGGTACGAATTTGATATGTATGTGACAATATGCTTGAAGAATAATCCTCTAATTGATGTAACTGCATTGTTTATTGGGAGTGGAATCACCAGTCACCTCCCGATACAATATTATCACAATACCTGCGTGCCTATTCGATATATATTGCGATTCTGGAAGTACTGCGATTCTATGATTCAATACTATGATTTTTTTTAGATTTTTATTTTACAATTTAAGTCTTGAACTATGTAAAATAAAATAGTTGTGTCACATCGCTAAAGCTTTATTTAACAGCTGCACAGCTGAATTGATCAGAAGTCAATGTAGTAAACTCTGAATATCACATTTTGCAATCAAAATCAAAGACAGCATCAAAATAATGCTAAAATGCTTCAAATACTAAGCTAAAATTAGAACGCTGTGCTGCCTGCCAATGTGTGCATAGTTTAGAGTGCCACCTATAGGATTATAGAGGAACTGTATCGCAGAAAACATAAATAAATTTTGAATGAATAAAAAAAATCAGTGTGGACACATAATAGGTCATTAAGCCAAAGTTTTCTTAAAAATATATTTAATTTAATTTGTCAGTTTAATTTACTACATTATTAGTTATTCTTTATATTATTAATATATTATTTTATAATATTTTCCTTACACTTTAAGCTGATTTTGCTTGTACCCTTGCAAATTAAGGGAAAATATTATCTTAAAATATATTTTGTAATATAATTTACTTTATAAATTATTTTAGCCAAAGTATTCCATATTGCTTGCGTTATGAAAGTAAAAAAAACATCTTAACAATTAGAATGCTAGGTCGGTTGGCTAGCTGAGCTAGCAAGCATTAAGTGGTCAGTTTTGTGGTGTTGAATGTGATTTAATGAGAATTTCTCACAAAACTCTTTCATAACTGTCTTTTTTGGTTAAAATAAAGTAATTAAAATTTGGCTAATAGAGGAATTAGCTAAGCACTAGAAGATTCCCTGACTGCAGTGCCGTTTAGCAAAACTAAATTGTTTTTAAACACTGAATCTAACTAAACAGTATATTAGTTCCTCTCAGGAACAATATCTCTATTTTTTAAGCTTTTATTTTGTTAAAGGGGACTAAAATTTGTTACTATTGTTGGCTAATAGCATGAAGGCATTAACATCACATCAAATGTGGTTTGTTTTTTTATTAGGTTATTTACTTGTGAAACTGGGTTGATGCTTTTCTCCCACCACTGAAAATAAATTAAAAGATCACTTTTAATTCTTGCTAAGATCTTCAGGACAGTCTGACGAAATTCCTGTCAGTCAAGTTTCAGTAACCAGTGTGGCCTTCAAAGCTTAAAGGAACAATTTGGCCCCGGGCGTAGACTGTGTTCCACTGACCCCAGGTTAGTCAAAATGTATTCAGAGATCAACTTTATCTTGTTAATGTTAATGTTAATACTAGAGGTCAGTAGTCACCAAAAAGTTCTCTAAAAGACACATTATGTATCAAAAACAGTATTATTATTATTATTATTTGAAATAATCCAGCTTTCCCTGTGTAAACACTGTGTGTGAAGAGTGCTGAATTGTAGTGTTTATTATGAAGTATTTCTTTTGCTCGTGTGTTTTGTCCTGGTTGGGTGTTTGCTGAATAAACTCTAAACCCTCCTGGAGTCTTCTGTCCTGCTCTGTTTGCTGATTTCTCTTTATTACCTCCTCATCTAATCAGGTCATCTCTTAGGGAGGCAGCCGGTTTCCTAGCAACAGCCTGAGCATCTCTAAAAGAGCCCAGTGATGTTATGGCAATGCCTCTTCCTCAAATCAGGCAACTTACAACACAGGATAAAGAGAGCCAGGAAGACGAGAGTGTGGAAATGTTTTTCTGTGTTTGTTTGTCATACAAATGATAAAAAAAAGTTGGTATTATTATCTAAATGTCTGTCACATGTTATATTTCAGGTTCGGTACACAGATATGATGTTTGATACTCAGAGTCACTCTGGTTCGGTGTGAGGAATGGAATTTATGGGTGGGGCCGGAGGTCAGTGTGATGTTTCTCCTCCTTTAGATTTCAGTCTATTTATCCGTAAACACACTCAAACAACAATTCCTTTTGCCCTCCAAAGTATGCAAATGAGGATGGATTTCAGTGTATAAATCAAAACTGTGGACTGTGCAAAGGTCTTGAGCCCCCCACACCAGCTCCTTCACATTTTATTTTACTCTCACTGAAATTTATCTCCAATCCAAACAGATAGTAGTGTTTGTTCTTCAACCCTGCAGTTGCTAGTTTGTATCTTGTATTTAACAAGGACAGTAAAAACAATGGCCTCTTTCCATGCTGTGATAACATTTTGACCACTCAGAAAACAGTCTGCTTTCGGCTATGCCATCGAACATCTCAGGTTCTGGCTGCTTTATTTGTAACCGAAAAATATTTATTTATGGTTCTCTGTGCCAGTAGACAGTGCCATTAGTGAGTGTGTTTGAGGAGGAGAACCACCAAACCATGCTGAACACCAGACCTCCAGGACCAGAGCTGGGCCTCGCTGATGTAATGAAACACACAACAGTAGCAGGATTAATATTTATGTATTCAGTTTATCATTACATGCATGAATGTTCTTTTGAAGTGGGTGAAGAGTGATTTTCACAGGAATGACAGAGTAAAGTAAGTCAGCCTTGCTTCCCTTAATCCACTAATTACGTGAAGCAAATTGAGCTAAATGTTACGATTTAGTGGGTGTGGCCTAATGACACATTGTACCCTAACACTCTAAAGTTCATACTCTGTACTGAATTTAATAGTAATAGTTTTACACTGTAAAGTGTTTAGTTTGTACTGATCTTACAAAACTAAGTATTTTCTCTGTACTGGTCTTAATAGTGAAAGCTTGAAGAGCACTAATACTATAAAGGATTTACTCTGTACTAGTGAGTATAATCCACTACTACTATTAAGTGTATAATCTACTGATTTTAGCACTGTGAGTTTGAGGGGTTTACCACACCACACTCAAAAATGAGTCAGTTGTAAATTTGTACTGTGAATAGGAATACTTAAATTTTAACAATTATGATAAACACTCAAACCAGGGTACATCCTCAGGGCAGATGGTCCAGGATTTCTGTCTAACCTACCACAGCTTATAACCAGGCAACAGGTAATTAAGTAAACAGGTATCCAGGATTCAGGATTACAGTCAATATGGCGTCTTCTTTACACTCACTTTTACATCCAATACTCAATCCAAAAGTCTTGAGCCACCCCTAATTTCTTCATATTTTCTTTCCAAAGACAGTTTGATAAAAGCATTTTTGTACCAACAAGGTAATTCAAAGCAAAATATGAAGAAGTGAGGGGGTCAAGGCGTTTTAACAGTAAACGTCCTTTTGCCAGATAAACCATATCCAAAAACTTCATTAGTCAAATATATTTGTGTAGCTTAAAGACTAATTAAAAAATTCTTTATACAAATTTGTACAGTGGTTGGAGTCCATATTATCCAGGAGGAACCCCAGGGCATTTACATCTGTTTAAACAGGAACCATTTTCAGGTGAGCTGTGGTCAGTTCAGTGTCCAGTCTGACCTTCAAAATGTCTTTACTTAGAAACTGATACTCGGAAAGAACCTGGGGCGCCGTGCCTGGTGCCGAGCCTCAGGCTCACTGCCTCGCCTTCTGCTGCCTTCATGCTCCCTTCTTCTACGAGCCAGATCTTCTTCTAAAGCCTACACATACACACACACAGTAATTATTAGTGCATCAGTACAGCAGTGACACTGACATGTTTGTGTGTGTGTGTGTGTGTGTGTGTGTGTGTGTGTGTGGTGCTGGTATGTGTGTGCTGTGTACTGCAATATCATGTGCAGTTTTCTTATTGAGTGCTAAATCCTAATTATTATAAACAGTATCTTATTATGTGCAATAGTCTTACCATGTGAAATATCACTACTTATGTCAATATTACTAATGTACTACTGATCTCTATTACAGCAATAACAAACTCCTAAACACTATTTGTATTACTTACTAGTTCACTTATCTGTGAGTTATTTATCTATAGTATTTATACCCCAGTATTTTTGTTTATAGCATAGTGTATTGCATATTGAATATTTTCTGTGTTCTTTTTATTGGAATTATTTAGACTTTATATTTTATATTGTTCTTGTCTCTGTGTCTGTACAGTTAAAACATAAGCAATTTCCTCCAGGACCAATAAAGTGTTCTGATTCTGATTCTGGTACAAGGATTTTTAATGTTCACTGCTAGGTTAGCAGAGAGGTGTTTCTGATAAAGTGGCCAGGTGGGTTTTTGCCACATTTAAATGCGACCTCTACCTCTTTCCTGCAGGACAGTTTATCCCTCCATTCATTCAGCTCCAGCGTGTGCTCATCTTCAAGACACTTGATCTTCTTCTTCTCCATCTCCACCAGGACCTGCAGCTTCTCGTTCTGGAACACAGAATGTTCTGCCCATCAGAGGAAGGAAAGGTGAACTTGAATATCAAATTCAGAGAAATAAATGGAAAGTTTGGTGAAAGCTTCTTGGAGTTGTGTCTCCTTTGGGCCCCACTAATACTACATTGCTACCCCTAATTTCTTCATATTTTGCTTCAAAAGGTCCTGACTTTCTTGTTTTTTAAATGTGGTCTTGAGGAACAGTTCTCCAGGCTTCCTGAAGGACTTTCAAAGGCTCTCATTTTCAAATCAGTCCCTGAACCTGACCAGTTCTAGAGGAATGTTTTTGTTTGTTAAGCCACACAGTGACCTACGTATTAAGCATTTAAGCAGAACAAATCCTATGTAAAGTCCTGAACCAGTGAGGAAACAGCAGCAGATGATTCCAGATCATCAGGCAATGATCAGTGTACTAGTGGTGCTGAATGCTGAGTGGCTGGAACTCCTTTATCTAGGCCAGTGTTTTTCAACTACTGTGCCGCGGTATACTAGTGTGCCGTGAGAGATCGTCAGGTGTGCGGTGGGAAATTATTCAATTCCACCTAATTGGTCTAAAACATTTTTTGAAAAATAATAAGTCTGCGAATAATATGCCATCGTCTAGTGTCTGATATGTCTACACCGGCAGAGTAATCATGTCATACTCTTCCATATCAGTAGGTGGCAGCAGATAGCTAATTGGCTTGTATTTCGAGACGAGAATTAGTGACGCCTGGATGTGACAGGTAGCAGTGACAGTGGCATTGCGGCTAGTGAGAATACGGTGACAGTGATGGAGAAATTTTACAGAAGAAATATGAAAGATCATAAAATACTTTTTCTTTGTGTTTATTTGATTCCTGTTCAAGACACTTCAATAAGAATGGCTGTATGTTCTTAATATAAGCTACAGAGTTTAATTTTTTTTACAGTTTTGATTTTGGTGTGCCAATTTTCTCAATTAAAAATGTACCTTGGATCAAAAAAGGTTGAAAAACACTGATCTAGGCACCTTTGCAGCCCATCACGGTAAACCATTTGCTCCTGTTTCTTTCATTGAATCTACTCAGTATGCCAAAGAAAAGAACATGGTGATTCAAAGCAAAATAGAAAGACATGAGTATTAAGACTTTTGCACTGTACTGCACACCTGGGGGCAGTGGACTTTTCTCTGTCATTATGGTCCGTGCACAAGAAGGTAAAACCACAGTGAGGTTACCCCAATCTCCTGACAGTGCTTGAGTATTTAGCTAGCTGTTGTAATTTTGGATGGAGCTGAATTGTTTACCTGCAGCTGCTGAAGCTCAGCGATGGTGGCGTCACACTGCTCCTGCACCTCTTGCAGCTGGCTCTCCTGGCTCTCCTGCAGTGTGCTACGCTCCTGCTTCTGCCTGGACTCCTCCTCGGACAGAAACTGACCCGGACACCACATAAAGAGTGTGTTAAAATATGTATAATCGCTACAAAAATGTTTATCATCTCCTCCAGTGTGTTCATTAACATTCTGGCCTGTTTAAGGATAGGGGAAACACTGACCAAGTCTACTAGAGATCACTGAACAGCTCCATGCGGTGCTGAGGCGAGAGTATGGCGATTTAGGCCTGCAGTTTCACTATGTTAACCAGTGTACATCATCCTCAGTTACTTTTTAGACACATTAGCTACAGCAACAAAAGCTAAAGA
This sequence comes from Clupeocharax schoutedeni, assembly GCA_037974565.1. Taxonomy (NCBI): domain Eukaryota; kingdom Metazoa; phylum Chordata; class Actinopteri; order Characiformes; family Alestidae; genus Clupeocharax; species Clupeocharax schoutedeni. The sequence goes on from JBBPDH010205938.1 coordinate 13,479, forward strand.
AGCCTTAGGGTGTATTAAGAGGTGAGTCTTAATAACTTTCTGTGTACCAGTGTGATCCTCTGCCTCTGCTCAGGTCCGGTCAGGCCCTGCCTCCTCAGCTCCTGTCGGTACTGGTTTAGTCGGGCCTTGGCCTCAGCCCGCTGAGTTTTGATGAGCCGCGCTCTTTCCTGAGTCTGAGCAGACTTCTGCTCCTCCAACAGAGACTGCTGGAACCGGGACGCACGCTCCATATCCTGACACAACAGTAAAAAATATAACAACAGCAATAAAAACAATACCAATAATAATACAAGACCCAACTTAAATGTACTTTATTCATATTTTTATTAATAATATTTCTGGTTACACTTCATACTGGGGTAGAATTCCTAAAGCGACATCTACATAAGTCTTTTGTGACAACTCACATGAATCTACACAGATATATACAGATTTCTTCATGTGTCTGTTGCCGTCACTTTCTGGGCAGTAACTGTTGAAAGTCCTTAAAGATCCAGAGGTGTTTGTCAGAATAAACCTTATATTAATCTAACAATATCAGACTTATGAAGGTGTCATATAGCCTTTTCTGCCTCCTGTTCAGGTGTTTCACTATGTTGCTGTTCACCGTCCTGTCTCTCTGCCACCAGAGCCCTGCCTGCTTTACCTTATTGTGCCTCTTGCTGAGCTGCTGTCTCTGCAGGGAGTACTGCTCCTTCACCTGCTGCTTAAACAGGTGGTACTTCTCCTGTACGTGGCGCTGTTCCAGCTCCCAGATCACAGACTCACGTGCTGCAGGGAGATAAGAGCTTGGCCTCAGAGCTGAGTGTTAGACCAGATGGACCTGCCTGATACCAGACTTTTAGAATTTAATAATACATTTAAAAGTAATAAATAGAGTTATTTAAGTGTTAATAAGTTACAAAAACTGTATGTGTTCAAATCATAGTTTTTGTGATGTCACAAAACCGACATATATACAGAGCAGCCAAACAAAACACATCCTAAAGGTTTAGTAGCAAAAACAGTGTGTTTAATTCTGATGGATAAACAGAAGTTGGAAAATGGTCACATTAGAATGAATTATGATGAATTATGAATTATTTTTGACCACCCAAAAGCTAGAACATGAGCCCTGTAAAAACACCTCAGCCAATCAGAATCTTTTAATGCCTGTCAGAAACACTGATGCCTTCTGTGGAATTAATATTGCAGAGACTGATATTGCCATGATGACTACTCGACCATATATCGTGCATCTCTACTACCTACAGTTAACAGTAGAAACTGAGCAGTCCACCGTAAACCAGACTAAAATCAATTTTAATCGCTTTCACAAGACTCTGTACCTCTCTTGAGCTGCTGGGATTTGACGGTGATCTCCCATTCCATGGAAGCCACTTTCCTCTTGTGTTCCTGCACAGCTTTCTGAAGAGCCTCATTCAGCTCCTGCTGCTGCTGCTGCACGAACCGCTGCTCCTGCGACACCATGAGAGATCACCTCAGTCCGGCTTCACCAGCACCATGTTTTATACAACAGATACTGACCCAAAACAGCTTTCAACAAATCTGTGAGGCTGTTCTGAGGTCAGTCCACTGAGCAGTACCTCTCTGAGGTCAGTAAAGTTGTTCTGAGTTCTGTAAGTGATCAGTGCCTCTCTGGCGTCAGTAAAGCTGTTCTGAGGTCAGTATGTTGGTCTACACTTCTTTGGGGTAAATGAGGGCCTTTTGATTTCATGGAGGCTGTTCTGAGGTCTGGACACTTTTGGGGACAGTGGTCAGTAAAGCTGTTCTGAGGCCAGTAGCCAGTACCTCTTTAGGGTCGGTAAAGTTGTTTTGAGGTCAGTGGGGCTGTTCTGAGGTCAGTATTCAGTACCTGTTTAGGAACAGTAAAGCTGTTTTGAGCTCAGTGGGGATGATCTGAGGTCAGTAGTCAGTACCTCTTTAGGATCTGATTTGAAGGTGCTGCTCTTGCGGCTGAACTCTTTCTCCTGCTGGGCTTTGAGGCGGCGGGCCTCCTCCTGCAGCCGCTGTGTGTGTTCGGTCTCCATCCTCACACTCTGCTGCTCAAACTGCCTCTCCAGCCGCTCCAGCTCTCCGTCATAATACTGCTTCTTACTCTGCAGGGGGCACCACACACGTCGGTCTAAGAGGCATTTTTGATTACAGCCCATTCTTCTACATGGAGATTAAAAATTAATGAAATAGTCTGGAATTGAACTGTGCTTTGCTGTGTTCATCTGGATTTAACTAGTGTGTTTAGGTGTTTTTCTCGTGTTTAGTTTTATTTAGCTGTTGTGTTTAGCAGTGTTTTGTTGTGTTTATCTGTATTTTGTTGTGTCCAACTGAGTTTAGCTGTGTTTTGTTGTGTTAGCTGTGTTTTTGTTGTGTTTACCTTTTCCAGCTGTGTTTGTGGTGTGCTTGGCTGTGTGTTTGATGTGTTTAGTTGTGTTTTTGTTGTGTTGACCTGTTTTAACTGGTGAATTTGCTGTGTGTTTTGGTATGTTTAGGTGTGTTTATGCAAAAGAAGCAGACAGCCTGGTCCAATCCAAACTGCTACACCCCTTCTGACCAGCAGAGGGAGGGTGACAGTCACGTTGTAGCAATCAGGTGTAAACCTGTAACACCTGTGTTCCACTACTTAAGGTGAGTGAACGAGTTCTCCTTGTTGAGCTGTTTGACAAAGCCAGAAAAGAGTAGCTTGAAATTGCTGTGATTTAGGGTTTTGGTGTCTTTGCTTTCTGTTCATTCAGCATAAATATATTAAGCAAAAAGACCACTAGGCCAAATCAACAAAAGCCTGACTGGTTTTCAGCCCCCATAATGAGCTGAGCAGTGACTGAACCCTGATGTCACCAGGTCACAGCCTGGTTACCACAGTCAGTCTGAGTTGGACTGTGCCAGTTTTCTCAGTCCTGTACCTCAGTCCTTTCCTGTGGTGCTGGTTTCTAACTGTAACCGCTGCTAGACAACCACCCTTAGCTGTGTTTTTGTGTGTGGCTGTGTTTAGCTGTGATTGGGAATATCCATTTTTTGCTATGTTTAGCTGTTTTAGCTGTGTGTAGCTTTGTTCTGGTATGGGTGTGGGTGTGTTTAGCTGTGTGTATGGTTGATTACAGTTAGTTTGTACAGGTATTGGCTTAGGGGTGTGAGTGTGTGTGTGTGTAAGGTTAGTTATGGTCACACTGACGGTCATTTCCTGTTCGATGTGGCGGAACATCTGCTCCCTCTGCTGCTGCAGCTTCTGCTCCAACTGACTGAACTCCCTCTGTTCCTCACGCTGAAGGAGCTTCAGAGCGTGGAGCTCCTGCCGCCTACATACACATACACTTATGCATTTACATATGCTTTATATTTAATTTCTCATTACCTTCTGTCTGGTTCAGTTCAAGTGGCTGTGGGTTTTCATGCCAGCCAATCAGGAGCCTTCTGATCCCATCTGGTCTCAAATCTGCTCCTGTTTGTCTGGAATGAAAAGCTACAGCCACATCGGCCCTCGTTAAAAAATCTGAGCCCCCACTGTACCTGACTGAGCGCATCTGCTCCTCTTTACCGTCTTTCTCACTGATGACCTTTGAGGTCGTGACACTGACCTCCCGCCCATCCACCATGAACCGCCGCGTCTTTTTCACTGTCCTGCGATTGGTGGACAGAACCTGCAGATCCAAGAGGAAAAGTCTGAAGACCAGTACCTGCTTGTATTTTGTTATTAAAGGGAATACCTAAACTATGAGACATGCATGGCATTCTGTCTTAGGTTCTTCAGGAACACCATACACTTTAACAATCATTCTCTCAAGCAGCTTCATGAAATGCCACCTGTGATGCTTTTCATCAGGTCTGACACACACATGATTACACCACACACTGACATACACAATACATCTATTTCATTCATTCATTCATTTTCTGAAATCGGTTAATCCTTACTAGGGTCGCGGGGACCCAAAGCCTATCCTGTGGTCTACGGGCACGAGGCAGAGCCTCGCATTGGGTGGGGCACCAGAGTACAGTCCAACAATATTTGAATAATCTCTTCATAATTCAGTGGTAAACATAGGAGGTTCAAAGTGTGTTTGGCGCTCTAAAATAACTCAGAACAGTCAGATTTGTTCACAGTGGAGGTAAATGGAACCAGACGTCTGCCTCACAGAGAGTTTTGAGAAGCTCTTGGTCCTAAAACTAAACCCATTCATGGTGGAGGGATACATGCAGGGCATCGTGAAACAAAATAGTCCCCAAAGAAAAGTGATTGTTAATAAACATCCATATAAACACTCAGAGACACATGGAGCTTCAGTGGGGGTTGATAGTAAATAAAACAGCTTGATTTGTGTTGGAGATTTCGAAATGTACATTTTCCATCCCCTTCTTCCCTCATAATTCTGTAAATGTGCCTTTAAGGCGGCTCTAAACTGCTACTGATATATGTAAATACACTGAGATCACAAAACGGAAAAAGATTCAGTTTTCAGTGAAATGTGCCCTTTATGCATTAACCCTTAGAATGTTAGCACTAGGTATCCATGCCAGAAGTGCAACAAATGAAAAATTGTTAAAATACAGCTAAACAGTTCCTCTGGTTTGTATTGATGCTCGAGGTGTCAGATATCATGCTGTTTGGTGTTCCTATGTTATTGTAATTTTAAAACATAATGTAATAATAATAACCACTGCTGGGGTTTTAACTACAGAGTCACACACATATGACTAATTTATTTTAAGTAATATCAACAAACTGAAAACGGTGGTTTTTTTTGTGTTTAAAAAAACGGTTTTAGACTTTCACAGTTTATATTTGTTGAAATCAGATTTGACTGATATAGTTGTAAGGGTTAAACTTTAGAGTATTGATGATGTTGGACTCACCCCCTCAGCGGTGGGAGACAGCGGGGGTGGGGGACACTGCCTGTCAGTCTCAGTGGAAGTGGGCGGGGCTGAGTGTGTTTTGATGTTTTGGTGGAGCGTGCCGTTCATCTCTGTGTGATCAGGATCCAATTTATTTCCCACAGTTCCACCGTTTACACACTCGGACTTGCTGTTCTCCACCTCAGCAAAGGTCACCTGCTTGCTGGTTTTGGTTACCTTCTCTTCTGGAGCTTTTATCTCTTTCTCGCTCTGATGTTCTACCTGGTCTGTTTCTTCAGCGTCAGTTCCTCTGGTTCCTCGCTCCTCTGATTGATCAGTCACTGTTCTTTCCTCTCTCTCTGCCTCCTCCTTCATGGTCTCACATTCTCTTTCTGTCTGTATCTCCTCATCCAGTGACTCTGCTTTGAGGGACACCTGCTCAGAATTGTTCAGGAGAACCTTCTGCTCCTCTGGAGCTTGATTTATCTCTACTGTTTGGTTTTGCTCCACTAAACTGTCTGAATCTTCAACTGGGACATCTGGGTTAGCATTATCTTCATTTCTCATCTCTCCATCCACCTCTCCACTCTCTGACACAGCTTTCTCCTCTCTGACCTCCTCAGAAGCATCGCATTTGCTCCCTGTTGGTTCCTCGTGTTCCTCTTCCGTGTCTGGTTGCTGCTTCTCCACCTCTGAGCTTCTGCTGAGCTCAGCATGGGGATGGAGATCAGCTCTGGCTAAATCCAGGTAATCATTAGAAAGTTTCTCTTCTGCTACACAATTTGTCCTTCTTGGTGGTGTCTCCAAACACAAAGCCTCAGTCAGGACGCTGTGGAGATCTTGCTTTTCATCATCAGATCTTGTGACTGGTGGCTTGAGGCATCTCCAAAACACTGGTTCTTCAGCAGACTGTGTAACTTCTGAACCATCCTGAACCAAACCATCCGTCTCTACACAGCATTCACCTTTAAAAATTAAATATAATGTTATATATAAATTCTTACTCATTATATAATTACAACATTAAAACAATATTGTAATATGCACCACCATTCAAATGTGGAATATATAATGTATTCCTACTTTACATGCAGGAGTAAATTATATTTTGTGGATTAAACATTTCCCCAATCATTTTTATTCAATGTTTTAATAATATGGTCATAAATTTGAGGATCACTGGTTAAATTACTCTCTTTAGGGACCTAACTGATTCCTATTTATTTGAGTTTTAACCTGTTGGAAAAATATATATATGTGTCCAAAAATTTTGCACAGGCCCAATATTTTTCATGCACATGTAACAATATTCTATTTACATTATTTTTAGTGTCATGTTTTGAAAGTATCTGCTTGAATATTTGATCTCCGCTTTTGACATATTATATTAGAGTATTATAATAACCACTTGGGCTGCTTATTATTTTTAGATGCTTCAATTATATTATGGTATTTTGTAGTGCAGTGTGTGTATGTTCTCATTTTGGGGAGCGTTAATCATGTTTTGGTGCCGAAAGAAACATTTGAAATGCTTTGTGATGTTTTCGAATTAATAGTTTAATAAACATACAATGTATGGTGTTTTAATAATTAAAACATACATTTTAACACTAGTGGGTGTGAAATACATTACCTTTTTGAACGGGTTCTTCTTTATCCTCAGGTTCAGTTTCCTCTTTTGTTAAATCTAGTGTTTCCATTCCTGATAAAGCAGCCTGCTCTCGAGCTTCTTCATCTTTAGGACAGTCTTCATCATCTTCAGTGGTCCTGCACTGGCCTTCAGACTCTGTCTTGTCTCTGCTGTCAGTAACGTCTTTGGCCTCATTGGATGATGCTGATAGATCCTCAGGTTTCTCCGTTTCCTCTTTAGTGCTGCTCTCCTCAATGTCCTGTGAAACATCTGGCTCTTTTGGACGGCAGTCTGCTTCTCCCTCACACTGCCCTGCTGCGACATCTGTGTCCAGTGGATATTTAAAGGGTAATTATGTGTTTATCATCATAAACTCAACTATACTATACTAACTAGCAAAGCCTCACACACAAAGAACAACATAGTAACCACCTGGGATACCACTGCAGCCACTTTACCCATCACCTGAAATATCATAAGATTTGCTTAGCAACACCTTAGCATCCACCAGATATGCCGTAGCAAGCACTTAGCAAAACCCCTATAACTATAGCAGCCACCTATATATATCATGGGAACCACCAGCATACCTGGGATACTACCAACAGCCACAGGAGACACCATAGCATCTACCAAGTAACTGTCTGGCAACATCATACCAACCACATGGGGATTGCTTATGGCTACCATAGCTACTGGTTAGCAAAACCTAAGCAATCATCTTAGTTACACATCAGCAACCACATGGGAAGACCACTGTAATCCCCTAGTGGCATCCTAGGAACCACCTGGGATACCATAGTAAAAGGTTACCAACACCCCGGCAACCACCTAGGATACCACACCAACCATTATAGCAACACCCGTATGAGAAACAATGACAACCAGTATGCAGCACTGTAGCACCCACAAGAGGCACCATATCTTCTACCTGGCATCACCCAGGCAATCACTTGGGATATCATAGCAACCACCACACCTTGAAAACCACATGGGACTCTTTTGCTGCTGCTCATCCATTTTACTGTGGAGCTTCAGTGTCTTATTTTACAGCAAACGATTCAGTTCACATACTTTCAAACTGGAGGTCACACTTTTGATTACAAAATAGATGCATATTAAACACACCTTCTAGAGTTTGCGAGCTCTTTAAAAACCCAGTTATTTGAGTGGTTGAGTCCATAGCATAAGTCCAACCCCTCCATGCCCAGTTTACTCAGCCAAATATTTAAGTTTGATGATTGCCTGTAAACAGGAGATTTTTGATGCTGTTTATATCAGCTTTATTTGCTGCACCCACCTCTGTCCTCGTCCTTCTGCTCTTGGTTCCCCCCGGTTTTCATCACCTCACCCCAAAATCCAGACTTCCTCCGAGAGCCCCCGGTCAGGAAGGACAACAGGTTACCAGGCATGGACAGCCGCCTCGCAATTTTCTGAGCCCTGTCTGGAGCGCTGGACGCTCGACGTTTTACTTTAATCTCTTTAGTGCCTTCGGGGTCCGCCATAGAAGCTGCAGGCACTTCAGCCAGAGTTATAGCAGGAATTTTGGGCTCCACTCCTGAATCTGTTCCAGATCCTGGCTGTTCTGGAGTTTCTGCATCTGTTGCTATAGTCTCGTCTGCAGAAGGCCGCAAGTCTGATATCGACTAGTGGAGAGGGGAAAAAAACATGCTCAGGTTTCTGAAATGCTGTAAACGTTCCAAGAGCACCTGTGTATAGGGAAAATATGTGATGTGGTAAAAAAATATATAGTGTATAGTGTAGACCCTAATTTGTATAATGTAAACCCTAAATATGCTCCCAAATATGCTCCCAAAACACTTTAATTTCTATTAAAACTCAGCTTAATAGACTGTACTGTAATTCATCCACGCGCTTTTTGTTATGTGCTGATATTTTCTTTGGTATAAGCAGGTAAATACAGTAATAAGCTAATTTACAGTAATAAAATACAGGGCTTTAAGAAGAACAAAACAAAAAACATGAGAACACTCAAGTTGCTCCACAGGGGAAATTCTGGACAGCAGCTGCCACAGATCAGTCATAGGGCAGCAGCCAATCAGCAGCAAGGAGAAATAAATAACGTTCTCAGAGTGGGTACCTTCAAACCTCCCACCTCTGAGTTCAGGTATCTGTGACGTCCAGGCCTCAACGTAAACAACCTGAACGAGGACGAGGGGGCGTGTCGGACGAGGCCCAAACGTCACAAAAGCAATAAAAATGCAGAGGATTTCTGTAAGTCTGCAAAAGTGAAGGGCCTTCCATCAACAATTATTGTTTGATTCTCAGAAAAAATCTGTGAGACTAAAGCTGCTATATGATTAGGCAGGTTTAAGTTACTGTACTGGCTATATAGCATGGTTCTAACTGCACCCGTCCGACCGTCTCTAGTAGACTCACATTTCTGACATTGTATGGCTCACTGTTATCTCTAAACATCGACTAAAGCACATGAACCTGTCCGTTTTTTAACAGTTCTACCCATTGCTGGATATTTTTTATTTGTTTCTTCCACACTAAAATGTGTTGTGAATTGTTGTTGTAATCGCTCTGGGTACACCACTTGACTGCAGAGCAGCTAACCATCTCCTCATCAGTGAGGCGACGTTCACCTCAATGCTGGTGTATGACTTTGACTTGTGACTCGTTCAACAGGATGATCACCTTTACGGTAAAACAGTACGAGTTGTGGTTGCTATACTCACAGTGTCACTGTAGAGATGAATGAATAAGGGAAAAGAGAAAGAACAACTGCTCTGCTGGCGTTGCTGGTGTCAGGTGGCTCAACTGTTGTGTAAAATGTCAAGATTTGTTTCAGAGCATCAAATGGCGAGTTTCTTGGTGTGTGTGTGTTTTGTTTTCTTGTCTGTTGAGTTTAGTTGATAATTATATCTATGATTACTATTTCAGACAGCGAAGCAATGGTTTCCTGTTATAACAGCATATTTCTTTTTTTTAAATTAAAAAACATTTGTATATTGGTAGATACTGGGGGAGGGGACATTGAATACTGAACACTGGACATGAGATTTTTCTTGTTTTTGTTTTTTTCTACCTCTGCTTCTATGACTTCTGTGACCTCCGCTTTTGCTTCAGCAATGAGCTCCTTGAGGGCTCGGCCGTCCCGGCCTGCGTAGGCAAATGGGTGGGTCAGCAGCTGCTGGGCTCCCCAGCGAGACTCTGGGCTCTTCTGTAGTGCCCTCCGCAGGAAATCCTGGAAATGGGATGACCTGAGAACAAGAAGCAGAAGATGTGGTCAGTTTCCTGCCATAGGATGCTGGTGCCCAGATATTATTGGGGGTGGACAGTTCTCAGCACATCCGTGACATTGAAATGGTGGTTTGTGTGGCACCGGAGTGTGCCAGGTCAATATATTCAGGCAAAAGCTCATAAACTAACTGCTGGTGAAGGTCACACACACTGTAGACCAACAAAGAGGAACTACAGGGGAGAGGTTTTCAGTGTCCGCAGGAGTGTAATGTGCTCCTGTGAACTGAGTGTAAGACAGAGGAAGTGAAGGAGGTGTGCCTGACCAGCGGCGGGGGTTGGAAAGTGTGGGCGGAGGAGATTTGGTGATCTTCAGCAGGACCCTCATGGGGTTGAGCGAGTGGTGAGGAGGCTCCATCTCAGCAGCTTCAATCAGAGTGATGCCCAGAGACCAGATATCAGCCTTACAGCTGTACGGATTATCCTTCGACGTCTCACACATGATCACCTCCGGAGCCATCCTGCACACAGACAAACCACTTTATTACCAGCTAACCTCAATTAGCTCTACAATCCTGTTTATGAGAAGCATAATTATGAGTAACAAACATGCACAATTTTAATTTAAATTTAATTTTATTCATTATCATCTGTGTTGTTCAGATAGGAATTCCTAGTTATGTCAAAATAATTGATTTATGCATAATTATACTTGTATATGTTTTTAATTGGCACAAATAAGAAAAGCACTAAATATATTATAAACATTTAACAATATTTAGCGCTAATATAAGACAAATAATATTGACAACAATAATAATAAAAACAACAGTATAAACAGTATAAACGAATTAATTGAAGGAGAATTTTTCATCTTTGTGATGTGAGTAGGGTGTGTTTGCTGGGACAGAAATCTCTCACCAATACGGAGTTCCGATAAACGTTGCTTGTTTCTGCAGGGAGTTTTCATTTTTTGCAGAAACTCCGAAGTCGGCTGGAGGAGAACAGAGTGACAGACAATCTATTTAACATTTCTGGAGTGTACGAGTGTGAATTGAGTGTGTATTGTATACTGAGTGTGTATTGCATGTGTGTACCCAGTTTAATATGCCCCTCCAGAGTGAGCAGTATGTTTCCAGCCTTCAGGTCTCTGTGGATGATGTGATGCTGGTGCAGGTAGGACAGAGCCTGCAGAGTCTGACAGCACACCTCACTTATCTGCTGCTCAGACAGACCCCGCTCCAGCTCTGATACACACACACACACACACACACACATTTTAGGCTGCTGCTGTTTATTTATACTGATGAGATCTTCTTCTGTTATATGAGGTTGATGTTTATCATGGCAGGACCCACCTAACATAATGTCATCCAGGGCTCCTCCAGGACAGAACTCGATCAGAATCTGCAGACACAGAGACGTCCACATTTATTCACTTAATGATTGATTGATCTACGGGTTGATATTTTATTCAGTACTTATTCCGTTTACATTCAAAATGTTCTTCTTGGTCCAAAAAGCAGCTATTAAGTCACGATGGACACTTTTCTTCTCATTTGGCCCTAACACCTTAAAGACTGAGTGACATCAAGTGGACAAGTGGAGAAAGGGGGTCTGGCTACTGTGCCAAAGATAAGACAGCCTGACTGGCAGAGAATAGTATTTGCCTCAAAGCAAAATATAAAGGAATGAGAGCGCTCAAGAACTGTTTCGGTGATCTGGGCAAACCTGTGAGGGTCAGTGACACAGACAGATGGACGGACGGACAGACGGAAGAATACAGCGGTTCTGTCGTTTCTTACCCACAGCCATCCTTCATAATAGACAGACTCCAGTAGGGAGATGATGTTGGCATGGCGACAGGATGCCAGGATGTTGATCTCGGTGATGTAATCCTCCAGCTGCTCCTCACTGCGGACCTCCATCACCTTAGCCGCGCCCATCACACCGCTTACAGTGTTCTGAACCTGTCACACACACACACACACACACACACACACACACACACACACACACACACACACACACACACACATGCAACCTCAAACAGGATTTTAATATCACACCTAAAGGGTAGTCTGACAATATTTGTCTTTGCAATGATACATTTTTTTATTAGTAGTAGTAGTTGGAGTAGTGGCCAGAATGCCAACCAATTAGCTCACAGTAGCCAAAATGCCAACCAAATGTACAGAGTATTTTCTTGTGAATTTAATTTTGACTTTATATTATATTTTATATTGTTCTTGTCTCTATTAGTCTATTCAGTTGTAAGCATGTTTCTCCAGGATCAGTAAAGTTTCCTGATTATGAAAATGCCACCCAATTATCAATCAGTGGCCAGAATGCCAACCAATCAGCACTCAGTAGCAAAAATGCCAACCAAAAATATAAAAATTGGAAATAATTTATTCAAATTAAACTGAATTAAAAAGAACAGCTGATGTACAAACAGATGTTTCCACAAAAATAAGACGTATTGAAAGTGAGATCAAATCTATTCCTCCTAAGAGCTCGTTGTTAGAACACTGGTCACTCTGTGCCTGGAGTCTCCTGACGGGATCCGCACTCACAGGACTGTGGACTGAAAGTCATGCTGCACCAGAGCCTGGTCTGAAGGTCCACAAGCCGCCAGACACTTTATCTCAGGGCATTACTGATTTTATCAGGACTGTAGGTGGACCTGCAGTGATGATGATCTCCAGATGGCTGAGAAAGAGCTGCTCTCCCTGCTGTGGTTTTGATGGGAAATTGATTGATTAATTGATAGGGAGATTAATTGATAAGGGAGATTGATAGATTGATTGGGACACTGAGGGATCTGATGGCTCGAACTGATCCGACTTTTCATTTAAAGGTGTTTGAGTGTGATGTTATTGTTCTTCTGTCTTTCAAACAAGAGTCAGAATCGGTAACAGGAAGTTATCTCTCGAGTTTTGGTTTAACAGGAAGTGCGCAAAACCGCAGCAAAGACCTGAACCCCAAAACTGTTGCCAAGGTAACCCAAAATAAAAGCTTGCTGCAGATGCAGGTTATTCTTACAGCTGACCTGCTGCAGAGCTTAGACGTTTAACCACGAGTTCTCCTGAGTCAGACCAGGACCCTTCTCTTCATCCGTCCTCCAGCCCTGTTGTCTGATGTCCAAGTTTTTGAATTTTTGTAAAGCATTTTATAATTATACTGCTATATTATAATTATTAGTGGTAGTAGTAGTAGGACTGGTCATAGGGCAGGACTGGCAAATGTCAAGTTTGTTGGTATGTGTGAAATCCAAAAACTTTATTGTTCCTGAGGAAATTGTTCATGTTATGACTGAACAGAGACACAGAGCCCAGAACAATATAAAATAAACAGTCACAATAAAACTCCAGATACTCTACACTAAATATGTTATGCTGTATATCCAAAATGCTGTAGTCAGTATACACTATATTTAAGCAAAAGTAGTCTGTCTACTGTAGGTTGCACAGTAGTGACATACATAGTGAAACAGTGAAACAGGTTCCTATACACAGAACACACTTCAATTTTCTGCAAGTGCACAATGTCTGTTTATTTACTGTTTATAACACATGACACAAAATGTAAATGTGCCATGACTTTTTCACAAATCACATTTTGCATGTTACCTGATTATGTACCTGATTACGACTAGAACGTCATTTGTGCCATTAAGAAGTGGTGCACAAATGACGTTCTGGAAGTGATGTCATTTGTGCCATTAAGAAGTGATGCACAAATGACGTTCTGGAAGTGATGTCATTTGTGCCATTAAGAAGTGATGCACAAATGACGTTCTGGAAGTGATGTCATTTGTGCCATTAAGTAGTGACACACGTCTGTAGCAGTTTTGAAATGACAGAAACAGAAACAGAAAACAGCTCAGAACCTAAACAATCTGTTTACTGTACTTACGGGAAGTCTAGTGAAGAACCTTAATGTTAAGAAAATGAACATGTAATGCAAAGGAAGAACCCTTAAATTGCTAAAGAACCTTTACATTGCACATAGTGTCTTTAAACCCTTAAAAGGTTCTCCACATTCACACACCTCTCATTTACAAACATAGTTATTCAGAGAACTAAATTGGCTCTCTTATTGCAGGTGTGTGCAGACTAATCACAGTAGCCCTAAAGACTTGACACCCCATCATATGGTATCACTAAGCCGTTAAGACTGGGCACCCCTGTCTTATGGTATCTCATCCCTTAAGCCTGCACACCCTGTCCTATGGTATCACATAGTTCTTAAGACTGGGCATCTTGTCCTATGATAGTTCTCAGGCCTTAAGACTGGACATCTTTGTCTTGTGGTATCTTCACTCCTTAAGACTTAAGACTGGACACCTTGGTATCATTAGACCTTAAAACGTAAGACCGAACATCCCTTTCCTTTAGTATCACTTAGCCTTTAACAATGGAGACACCTGTCCTATGGTTTCACTTGGCCCTTGAAACTGTACACCCTGTCCTAATGTACTGTCCAATTATTCAGCCTTTAAGAGTGGTCAGCCCTGTATCACATGGCATTAGAGACTAGTCACTGCTGTCTTATGGTATTGTTAGGCCCTTAAGACTGGACATATCTCTCCTCTCCTTAAGACTGGACACCCCTGTTCTATGGTATCTCTCAGCCCTTAAGACTGCACACCCCTGTTCTATGGTATCTCTCAGCCTTTAAGACTGCACACCCCTGTTCTATGGTATCTCTCAGCCCTTAAGAGTGCACCCCCCTGTTCTATGGTATCTCTCAGCCTTTAAGACTGCACACCCCTGTTCTATGGTATCTCTCAGCCCTTAAGACTGC
>JBBPDH010205947.1:0-14339 GCA_037974565.1 Clupeocharax schoutedeni
CGTTTGTTCAACGATTAAAGTCCTACGTGATCTGAGTTCAGACCGGAGTAATCCAGGTCAGTTTCTATCTGTAATGCCATTTTTTCTAGTACGAAAGGACCGAGAAAATGAGGCCTATGCTTTAAGCACGCCTCTCTCTAACTTTATGAAACCAACTCAATAAAACAAAAGAAGGGCATGAACCACCCCCAAGATAAGAGAAAAACTAAGGTGGCAGAGCCCGGATAAATGCAAAAGGCCTAAGCCCTTTCCTTCAGGGGTTCAAACCCCCTCCTTAGCTATGCCAACTCTACTATTCACCCACCTAATCAACCCCCTTGCCTACATTGTCCCAGTCCTCTTAGCAGTGGCCTTCCTCACCCTGGTCGAACGAAAAATTTTAGGATACATACAACTACGAAAAGGTCCTAACGTAGTTGGCCCCTACGGCCTCCTCCAACCTATTGCTGACGGCATTAAACTTTTTATTAAAGAACCAGTACGTCCATCAACTTCATCCCCCTTCTTATTCTTAGCAACACCCACCCTAGCCCTAACCCTAGCCCTCATACTATGAATCCCTATACCAACCCCCTACCCAATCGCCGACCTAAACCTCGGAATCCTCTTCATCCTAGCCCTCTCCAGCCTTGCTGTATACTCCATCCTGGGCTCCGGATGGGCATCCAACTCAAAATACGCCCTAATCGGCGCCCTTCGAGCAGTGGCACAAACAATTTCATATGAAGTCAGCTTAGGGCTAATCTTGCTATCCATCATCATCTTTACAGGGGGCTTTACCTTACAAACATTCAACACCAGCCAAGAACCCATTTGACTCCTATTCCCTGCCTGACCACTAGCAGCAATATGGTACATTTCAACCCTAGCAGAGACAAACCGAGCCCCGTTCGACTTAACAGAGGGAGAATCCGAA
This sequence comes from Clupeocharax schoutedeni, assembly GCA_037974565.1. NCBI lineage: Eukaryota > Metazoa > Chordata > Actinopteri > Characiformes > Alestidae > Clupeocharax > Clupeocharax schoutedeni. The sequence continues at coordinate 917 of JBBPDH010205947.1, forward strand.
CTAGTATCTGGCTTCAACGTAGAATATGCTGGGGGCCCCTTTGCATTATTTTTCCTAGCTGAATACGCCAACATCCTCTTAATAAATACCCTTTCAACAATCCTTTTCTTAGGGGCATCTCACATTCCCTCCCTCCCCGAACTAACGTCTATTAACCTTATAACCAAAGCCGCCCTCCTATCAATCCTATTTTTATGGGTACGAGCCTCATACCCCCGATTTCGATACGACCAACTAATGCACTTAGTATGAAAAAATTTTCTCCCAATTACACTAGCCATAATCCTATGACATATAGCCCTCCTAATCGCCTTTGCAGGTCTACCACCACAATAATTCCCGGAGCCGTGCCCGAATGCCCAGGGACCACTTTGATAGAGTGATTTATAGAGGTTAAAATCCTCTCAGCTCCTAGAAAGAAGGGACTCGAACCCAAACCTAAGAGATCAAAACTCTTAGTGCTTCCACTACACCACTTCCTAGTAGAGTCAGCTAAAAAAGCTTTTGGGCCCATACCCCAAAAATGTTGGTTAAAACCCTTCCCCTACTAATGAACCCACACGTACTAACTATTTTCCTCCTCAGCCTTGGCCTAGGCACAACCCTCACTTTCGCGAGCACACACTGACTACTCGCCTGAATAGGCCTTGAAATCAACACATTAGCTATCCTGCCCCTTATAGCCCAACACCATCACCCACGAGCAGTGGAAGCTACAACCAAATACTTTCTCACCCAAGCAACCGCAGCAGCAACAATATTATTCGCCACCACAACTAACGCATGACTCACCGGAGAATGAAATATTACCCTTATACTACATCCCCTTCCATCAACACTCATCACAATAGCCCTAGCGCTTAAAGTAGGCCTTGCCCCCCTGCACCTATGACTACCAGAAGTCCTCCAAGGATTAGATCTATCAACAGGATTAATCTTAGCCACCTGGCAAAAACTAGCCCCCTTCGCACTCCTGACCCAAATCTCCAACACCTTACATCCAACACTCTTAACCACCCTAGCAATCTTATCCACACTCACGGGTGGATGAGGAGGACTTAACCAAACCCAACTACGAAAAATCCTAGCCTACTCCTCAATTGCCCACTTAGGCTGAATAACAATTATTATCCAATTTGCCCCACAACTTACCATCTTTACCTTACTTACGTACATTATTATAACATCCGCAGCCTTCCTAACATTCAAATTTATAGCCACAACAAAAATTAATACACTAGCACTATCTTGATCAAAAGAACCAACCATTATAACCTCTGCCACCTTACTGCTCCTCTCACTCGGAGGCCTTCCCCCCCTCACCGGATTTTTGCCAAAATGACTTATCCTACAAGAACTAGCAAAACAAAATCTCCCATTGACAGCCACCCTCATAGCCCTAACCGCCCTACTTAGCCTCTACTTCTATCTACGCCTATGCTACTCAATAACCCTCACAATTTCGCCCAACACAAGTAACTCCTCCGCCCCCTGACGCCTTAATAACCCCCAAACATCCCTCCCACTATCAATTCTTACAATTATAGCCCTACTCCTCCTTCCAACCTCCCCAGCGCTAACAACACTCCTTTTTTAAGAACTTAGGTTTACTTAGACCAAGGACCTTCAAAGCCCTAAGAAGAAGTGAAAACCTTCTAGTTCTTGAATAAGACTTACAGGACTTTATCCCATATCTTCTGAATGCAACCCAGACACTTTAATTAAGCTAAAGCCTTACTAGATGAGAAGGCCTCGATCCTACAGATTCTTAGTTAACAGCTAAGCGCTCAAACCAGCGAGCATTCATCTACTTCCCCCGCCGCTCAAAAAAAGGCGGGGAAAGCCCCGGCAGGGGTTAAACTGCGCCTTAAGATTTGCAATCTGATGTGCCTTACACCACAGGGCTATTGGAAGGAAGAGGGCTTAAACCTCTGTATGTGGGGCTACAACCCACCGCCTAGACACTCGGCCATCCTACCTGTGGCAATCACACGCTGATTTTTTTCCACTAACCATAAAGATATTGGCACCCTCTACCTTGTATTTGGTGCTTGAGCCGGAATAGTAGGAACTGCCCTAAGTCTCTTAATTCGGGCAGAACTAAGTCAACCCGGATCCCTTCTGGGGGACGACCAGATTTATAATGTTATTGTTACAGCACATGCATTCGTAATAATTTTTTTTATGGTTATGCCCATCATAATTGGCGGTTTTGGAAACTGACTCGTGCCTCTAATAATTGGGGCCCCCGACATAGCATTTCCACGAATAAACAACATAAGCTTCTGGCTTCTCCCCCCATCCTTCCTTCTTCTCTTAGCCTCTTCTGGGGTTGAAGCAGGGGCTGGAACAGGTTGAACAGTCTATCCTCCCCTCGCTGGCAATCTTGCCCACGCAGGAGCTTCTGTTGACCTAACTATTTTTTCGCTTCACCTCGCAGGAGTTTCCTCCATTCTTGGCGCAATCAACTTCATCACAACAATTATTAATATAAAACCCCCCGCCATCTCACAGTATCAAACCCCGCTATTCGTCTGAGCTGTCCTAATTACAGCTGTCCTCTTACTTCTCTCCCTCCCTGTCTTAGCCGCAGGCATCACTATGCTTCTAACAGACCGAAACCTAAATACCACCTTCTTTGACCCCGCCGGGGGAGGAGACCCAATCCTTTATCAACACTTATTCTGATTCTTTGGCCACCCTGAAGTATACATTTTAATTCTACCAGGCTTTGGAATAATTTCTCACATTGTCGCTTATTACTCCGGGAAAAAAGAACCCTTTGGGTATATAGGCATGGTCTGGGCCATAATAGCAATTGGCCTTCTAGGCTTTATTGTTTGAGCCCACCATATATTTACAGTTGGCATAGACGTAGACACCCGAGCATACTTTACATCTGCAACAATAATTATCGCCATTCCCACAGGCGTTAAAGTTTTCAGTTGGCTAGCCACCCTGCATGGCGGCTCAATTAAATGAGACACGCCCATGCTATGGGCCCTGGGGTTTATTTTCCTTTTCACAGTTGGGGGCCTGACAGGCATCGTTCTGGCCAACTCATCACTTGATATTGTCCTCCACGACACTTACTATGTAGTCGCCCACTTCCACTACGTCTTGTCAATAGGGGCTGTCTTTGCTATTATGGGGGCCTTTGTCCATTGATTCCCCTTATTTACAGGCTTTACCCTTCACAACACCTGGACAAAAACCCACTTTGGCGTAATATTTATTGGTGTTAATCTCACTTTCTTCCCTCAACATTTCCTAGGTCTAGCTGGCATGCCTCGGCGGTACTCTGACTATCCAGACGCTTACACCCTTTGAAACACAATCTCCTCAATCGGCTCATTGGTGTCTCTTATTGCTGTAGTAATATTTTTGTTTATTTTATGAGAAGCATTTGCTGCTAAACGAGAAGTACTATCCACTGAGCTCACCTCAACAAACATTGAATGGCTTCACGGATGCCCTCCCCCCTACCACACATTTGAAGAACCGGCATTTGTTCAAGTACAATTATACGAGAAAGGAAGGAATTGAACCCCCATAAACTAATTTCAAGTCAGTCACATAACCACTCTGTCACTTTCTTCATAAGGTACTAGTAAAACATTACATTGCTTTGTCAGGGCAAAATTGCAAGTTAAAACCCTGCGTACCTTAAGCTTTTAAGCTAAATGGCACATCCCTCACAATTAGGATTCCAAGACGCGGCCTCACCAGTAATAGAAGAACTCCTCCACTTCCACGATCATGCACTAATAATCGTTTTTTTAATCAGCACCTTAGTACTATACATTATTGTTGCTATAGTTTCTACTAAATTAACTAACAAATACATTTTGGACTCCCAAGAAATTGAAATTATCTGGACAATCTTACCTGCGGTAATTCTTATCATGATTGCCCTTCCCTCGCTCCGAATCCTTTACCTAATAGACGAAATTAACAACCCACACTTAACCGTAAAGGCCATCGGCCATCAATGATACTGAAGCTACGAATACACAGACTACGAAAACCTTGGCTTCGACTCCTACATAATTCCAACTCAAGATCTCTCCCCGGGCCAATTCCGCCTTCTGGAAGCAGACCATCGCATAGTTGTCCCCATAGAAGCACCAATTCGAATTCTGATCTCAGCCGAAGATGTCCTCCACTCCTGAGCCGTCCCCGCCCTGGGGGTAAAAATGGATGCAGTCCCCGGACGCCTGAACCAAACAGCCTTTATTGCCTCCCGCCCCGGAGTGTTCTACGGACAATGTTCCGAAATCTGTGGCGCCAACCACAGCTTTATACCAATTGTAGTAGAATCCGTCCCCCTAGAACATTTCGAAAATTGATCCTCCCTTATACTTGAAGACGCCTCACTAGAAAGCTAAATAGGGTTAAGCGCTAGCCTTTTAAGCTAGATATTGGTGCCCCCCAACCACCTCTGGTGATATGCCCCAACTAAACCCCTCCCCATGGTTTCTCATCCTATTGTTTTCTTGAATAATCTTCTTACTGATCATCCCATCCAAAGTGATCAAACATGTCTTCCCAAATGAACCAGAGATACTAAATACTAAAAACTCAAAACCAGAGCCTTGAAACTGACCATGACACTAAGCTTTTTTGACCAATTCATAAGCCCCACATATTTAGGCATTCCACTGATGGCTATTGCACTCACATTTCCCTGAATCATACTACCCGCCCCCTCTAACCGATGGTTAAACAACCGAATAATCACACTCCAAAGCTGATTTATTAATCGATTTACACAACAACTGCTTATTCCGCTCAATCTGCCCGGCCATAAATGAGCTCTTATACTGACCTCACTAATAATTCTTCTCCTATCCCTCAACATACTAGGACTTCTACCATACACCTTTACTCCAACCACCCAGCTCTCACTAAACATAGGCATGGCCCTTCCATTTTGACTAGCTACCGTCATTATTGGAATACGCAATCAGCCAACTGCAGCACTAGGCCACCTCCTGCCAGAAGGTACTCCAATCCCTCTCATCCCCATCCTAATCATTATCGAAACAATTAGCCTATTTATCCGACCCCTGGCCCTAGGTGTTCGACTTACAGCCAACCTCACAGCTGGCCATCTGTTAATTCAACTAATCGCTACTGCAACGCTAATTCTCCTTCCCAAAATCACAACCGTGGCCCTCCTAACTGCCCTAGTCCTCCTCCTCCTCACACTTCTTGAAGTGGCAGTAGCAATAATTCAAGCATACGTGTTTGTTCTCCTATTAAGTCTATACCTACAAGAAAATACCTAATGGCCCACCAAGCTCACGCATATCACATAGTCAATCCAAGCCCTTGACCTTTAACCGGCGCAATCGCAGCCCTATTAATGACATCAGGCCTCGCTATTTGATTCCACTTCCACTCAACAGTACTAATAACTCTGGGTATAATCCTCCTTCTGCTAACAATACTCCAATGATGACGAGACATCATCCGAGAAAGCACCTTTCAAGGACACCACACTCCCCCGGTCCAAAAAGGCCTGCGATACGGAATAATCTTGTTCATCACATCCGAAGTTTTCTTTTTCCTTGGATTCTTTTGAGCTTTCTACCACTCAAGCCTTGCCCCAACCCCCGAACTTGGGGGCTGCTGACCCCCAACAGGAATCACCACGCTCGACCCCTTTGAAGTCCCACTACTAAACACCGCAGTCCTCCTGGCTTCAGGCGTGACTGTTACCTGAGCCCATCACAGCCTTATAGAAGGAGAACGCAAACAAGCCATCCAAGCACTCTCTCTTACAATCATTCTAGGCTTCTACTTTACCGCCCTCCAAGCCATAGAATACTATGAAGCCCCCTTTACAATTGCCGATGGTGTGTATGGATCCACATTCTTTGTGGCAACCGGATTTCATGGCCTACACGTCATTATTGGCTCCACATTCCTAGCCATCTGCCTTATACGACAGATCCAATACCACTTTACATCTCAACACCACTTCGGATTTGAAGCAGCCGCCTGATACTGACACTTCGTTGATGTCGTATGGCTCTTCCTCTACATCTCCATCTACTGATGAGGCTCATATCTTTCTAGTATAAATTAGTACAAATGACTTCCAATTATTTAATCTTGGTTAAAGCCCAAGGAAAGATAATGAATTTAGTTACAACAACTCTCCTGATCTGCTCAACCCTCTCACTCTTACTAGCCCTCCTGTCCTTCTGACTTCCCCAAATAAATCCGGATATAGAAAAACTATCCCCCTATGAGTGCGGCTTTGACCCCCTCGGATCCGCACGATTACCTTTTTCCTTGCGATTCTTCTTAATCGCAATTCTCTTTCTCCTATTTGACCTAGAAATTGCTCTACTTCTTCCGCTACCATGAGGAAACCAACTTCACCCAACCCAAACCCTCTTTTGAGCTATGACTATCCTTATTCTACTTACCCTCGGATTAATTTATGAATGATCCCAAGGAGGCCTAGAATGAGCAGAATAGGGGGTTAGTCCAACAAAAGACCTTTGATTTCGGCTCAAAAAACTGTGGTTAAACTCCACAACCCTCTTATGACACCCGTACATTTTAGCTTCTCCTCAGCATTTATCCTAGGACTTATAGGACTAACATTTCACCGCACCCACCTCCTATCGGCCCTCCTATGCCTAGAAGGAATAATACTTTCACTATATATTGCTCTAGCCCTATGAGCCCTTCAACTAGAAGTCGCCACCTTCTCCTCAGCCCCCATACTACTCCTGGCCTTCTCAGCCTGCGAAGCAGGTGCCGGCCTCGCCCTCCTAGTCGCCACAGCCCGAACCCACGGCACAGACCACCTCCAAAACCTAAATCTCTTACAATGTTAAAAATTCTCATCCCAACAACCATGCTTTTCCCCACAATCTGATTAACCCCTGCAAAATGACTCTGAACCACAACAACAACCCAAAGCCTGCTAATCGCAACTGCCAGCCTAAGCTGGGTTAAATGAAATACAGAAACAGGCTGAACAGCCTCAAACATCTATATAGGAACAGACCCACTTTCTACCCCCCTACTGATTCTAACCTGCTGATTACTCCCACTTATAATTATTGCCAGCCAAAACCACATTGGGCCCGAACCCCTAAACCGTCAACGAACCTTCATCTCACTCCTAGCCTCACTACAAATATTCTTAATTATAGCATTTGGGGCAACCGAACTAATTTTATTTTACATTATATTTGAAGCCACCCTGATCCCAACGCTAATCATTATTACCCGCTGAGGGAACCAAGCCGAACGCCTCAACGCAGGGACATACTTTTTGTTTTATACATTAGTAGGCTCACTTCCTCTTTTAATTGCTCTCTTATTACTTCAACAAAACATAGGGACCTTATCCCTAACGATACTCCAACACTCCCCACCAACCCTTCTCTCCTCATGAGGGGACAAAATCTGGTGAGTAAGCTGCCTCATTGCATTCCTAGTAAAAATACCACTTTATGGGGTCCATCTTTGACTTCCAAAAGCCCACGTAGAAGCACCAATTGCCGGCTCCATGGTCCTAGCCGCAATTCTACTGAAATTAGGAGGATACGGAATAATGCGAATAATAATTATCCTAACACCCCTCACCAAAGAAATGGCATACCCTTTTATTATTCTAGCACTCTGGGGGATTATCATAACCGGCTCAATCTGCCTACGCCAAACAGACTTAAAATCACTAATCGCCTACTCCTCCGTTAGTCATATAGGACTAGTAGCAGCCGGTATCTTAACACAAACCCCCTGGGGCTTTACAGGAGCCATCATCCTCATAATTGCCCACGGCCTGGTCTCCTCTGCCCTATTCTGCCTCGCCAATACAACTTATGAGCGAACCCATAGCCGGACAATAATTCTAGCCCGCGGGCTACAACTAATCCTTCCCCTCACCGCAACATGATGATTTATCGCAAACCTGGCCAACCTTGCCCTCCCCCCCCTACCCAACCTAATAGGAGAACTGCTTATTATTACAGCACTATTCAACTGATCTCCATGAACACTTTTAATAACTGGCACTGGCACCTTAATTACAGCCGCATATTCTCTTTACCTTTTCCTCCTGACCCAGCGAGGACCCACCCCCAACCATATTATAAACCTTCCGCCCTTCCACACCCGAGAACACCTACTCTTAGCACTCCACCTTCTCCCCGTCATCCTACTCATCCTAAAACCGGAACTTATATGAGGGTGATGCTACTGTAGACATAGTTTAAGAAAAACACTAGATTGTGGTTCTAAAAATAGAGGTTAAAATCCCCTTGTCCGCCGAGGGCGGTCTCCCGAGACAACAAGAACTGCTAACTCTTAACTTTGTGGTTAAACTCCGCAACTCTCCTCGAGCTATGAAAGGATAACAGCTCATCCATTGGTCTTAGGAACCAAAAACCCTTGGTGCAAGTCCAAGTCACAGCTATGTATACAACCCCTCTGCTCCTCTCATCATCCTTTATGCTAACTCTTACCATCCTTACAACCCCCCTTCTAGGCACCCTCAAACCAAGCCCCTTATCCCCCCTCTGAGCTTCGACCCACGTCAAAACAGCTGTAAAAACCGCATTCTTCTCCAGCCTAATCCCTCTAATTATTTTCTTCGACCAAGGAACAGAAAGCATCATTACTAACTGACACTGAGCCAATATCATAACCTTTGATATTAACACCAGCTTCAAATTTGACCACTACTCCATGATCTTCACCTCAGTTGCCCTATTCGTCACCTGATCTATTCTAGAATTCGCAACCTGATATATACACTCTGACCCGCACATAAACCGCTTCTTCAAATATCTCCTTCTATTTCTTATAGCAATAATAATTTTAGTCTCTGCCAACAACATATTTCAATTATTTATTGGCTGAGAAGGCGTCGGCATCATATCCTTCCTACTAATTGGCTGATGATACGGCCGCGCTGACGCTAACACAGCAGCCCTCCAAGCAGTCTTATACAACCGAGTAGGAGATATTGGACTAATCTTAAGCATAGCTTGAATCGCAACAAACCTCAACTCCTGAGAAATCCAACAAATCCTTCTCGCCTCAAAAGACATAAACATAACCCTCCCCCTACTAGGCCTAATCCTCGCTGCAACAGGCAAGTCAGCCCAATTTGGACTCCACCCATGACTTCCCTCTGCCATAGAGGGCCCAACACCAGTTTCCGCCCTACTACACTCAAGCACAATAGTGGTTGCAGGTATTTTTCTTCTAATCCGCCTCCATCCACTAATAGAAAACAACCAATTAACACTTACCATCTGCCTCTGCTTAGGAGCCCTAACCACCCTATTCACAGCCACCTGTGCGTTGACCCAAAATGATATCAAAAAAATTATTGCTTTCTCCACATCCAGCCAACTCGGCCTCATAATAGTAACCATTGGGCTCAACCAACCACAACTAACATTCCTTCACATCTGCACCCATGCCTTCTTCAAGGCCATACTCTTCCTCTGCTCAGGCTCTATCATTCACAACCTTAATAATGAACAAGACATTCGAAAAATGGGAGGACTCCACAAACCCATACCACTCACATCATCCTGCCTCACTATTGGCAGCCTAGCACTTACTGGTACCCCCTTTCTAGCCGGTTTTTTTTCCAAAGACGCCATCCTTGAAGCCCTAAATACTTCCCACCTTAATGCCTGAGCCCTGATCCTAACCCTAATCGCCACCTCCTTCACCGCAGCCTACAGCCTCCGAATAGTTTTTCTCGTCACCATGGGCACCCCCCGATTTCTCCCCCTCTCCCCCATTAACGAAAACAACCCCGCAATCATAAATCCCCTCAAACGCCTAGCCTGAGGAAGCATTACCGCAGGACTAATCATTTCATTAAATTTTACCCCACTAAAAACACCCACAATAACCATACCCCTAACTTTAAAAATAGCCGCTCTAATTGTTACTATCATTGGACTTTTAATTTCACTAGAACTAGCTTCCCTGACATCAAAACAATTCAAAATCTCACCAACTTACCCCACCTATCAATTCTCCAACATACTCGGCTACTTCCCAACCATCACCCATCGGGCCATGCCTAAAATTAACCTTACCCTAGGACAACTCATCGCTACCCAACTTGTAGACCAAACATGAACAGAAAAAACAGGCCCAAAAGGACTATCTTCCACACAAATTAAACTCGCCACCTCAACAAGCAATATTCAACAAGGAATAATCAAAACTTACCTAACCATATTCCTTCTAACCAGCATAATAGCAATACTATTCATTATAGCCTAACTGCCCGAAGCGCTCCTCGACTCAAACCCCGAGTCAACTCAAGCACTACAAAAAGAGTTAACAAAAGGACCCAACCACACACAACCAATATTCCCCCACCAACAGAATAAACCACAGAGACCCCACTAACATCCCCTCGAACTATAAAAAATTCTTTACCGTCCATGACCACCCAAGAACCCTCATACCATCCCCCAAAAACCCAAACCCCTATAAAAATTACCACTAAAAAATACATAAAAACATAACCTGCAACAGAACGATCCCCTCAACTCTCAGGAAAAGGCTCAGCAGCCAAAGCCGCCGAATAAGCAAAAACCACAAGCATCCCCCCCAAATAAATCAAAAACAACACCAAAGACAAAAAAGACCCGCCATGCCCAACCAAAACTCCGCAACCAACCCCAGCCGCTACGACCAACCCCAGAGCCGCAAAATAAGGCGCCGGGTTAGAGGCAACCGCCACTAAACCAACCACTAACCCCAACAATAACAAAGAAAAAATATAATTCATGATTCCTACTTGGATTTTAACCAAGACTAATGACTTGAAAAAACACCGTTGTAATTCAACTACAAGAACTTATGGCCAGCCTACGAAAAACTCACTCTCTTCTCAAAATTGCTAACAATGCACTAATTGACCTCCCTGCCCCCTCCAACATCTCAGCATGATGAAACTTTGGCTCTCTCCTACTTCTATGCTTAATAACTCAAATCCTAACCGGACTTTTTCTAGCAATACACTACACCTCAGACATCTCAACAGCCTTCTCTTCAGTAGTCCATATCTGCCGAGACGTAAATTATGGCTGAATTATTCGAAACATCCATGCTAACGGAGCATCATTCTTCTTCATCTGCATCTATTTCCACATCGGCCGAGGCCTATACTACGGCTCCTACCTCTATAAAGAAACATGAAATATCGGCGTCATCCTTCTCCTTCTCGTAATAATAACAGCATTTGTGGGCTACGTCCTACCCTGAGGGCAAATATCATTCTGAGGCGCCACAGTAATCACTAATCTACTCTCCGCAGTCCCATACATCGGAAACACCCTAGTACAATGAATCTGAGGAGGCTTCTCCGTAGATAATGCTACCCTGACACGATTCTTCGCCTTTCACTTCCTACTCCCATTTGCAATCGTGGCCGCTACCGCCCTACATGCCCTTTTCCTCCACGAAACCGGCTCCAACAACCCCCTCGGATTAAACTCAGACGCAGACAAAATCCCGTTCCACCCTTATTTCTCATACAAAGACATCCTGGGATTTATCATTCTCCTTATTACCCTGACATCCTTAGCCCTCTTCTCACCCAACCTCCTCGGAGACCCAGAAAACTTTACCCCTGCAAACCCCTTGGTTACCCCCCCTCACATTAAACCCGAATGATACTTCCTATTTGCCTACGCAATCCTGCGATCAATCCCAAATAAACTAGGAGGAGTCCTAGCACTACTTTTCTCAATCCTCGTCTTAATACTAGTCCCACTCTTACATACCTCAAAACAACAAGGCCTCACATTCCGCCCACTCTCCCAACTCCTATTCTGAGCCCTAATCGCAGACGTCGCAATTCTAACATGAATCGGGGGCATACCCGTTGAACACCCGTTCATCATCATCGGCCAAATCGCCTCCATTTTATACTTCATACTATTCCTCTTTCTTAACCCACTAATCGCCTGATACGAAAACAAATGACTTAACTGATCCTGCACTAATAGCTTAATATTAAAGCATCGGCCTTGTAACCCGAAGACTGAAGATTAGCCCCTTCTTAGCGCCCAGAAAAAAGAGATTTTAACTCCTACCACTAACCCCCAAAGCTAGTATTCTAAACTAAACTATTTTCTGTTCTATGTCTTTGGACCACAGAATTTTAGGTGCATACTATGGTATATCATACATAATGATTCCCCTACATACATGGTATATATTACATATGGTGTAGTACATAATATGCATAATCTTACATCATGGGTTAAAAACATTACACCATAATAACCATAAAAACGTCCTGTACATTATAACATCAACATTTTAACTAAGACTCAAATAAAGCATTAGGATAGTTACTACAAAATCAATAAGTTAACTTGATAAATTGAATAATCCCCATAACTCCATCATAAATTTTTCTATGCCTAACTCAATTGATATCGGTCCTCAAAATATTAATGTAGTAAGAGACCACCAACCGGTTATAACTTAATGTTAATTATCCTTGATAGGTCACGGACAACAATTGTGGGGGTCGCACTTAGTGAACTATTACTGGCATCTGGTTCCTATTTCAGGGCCATAAAAATTTAAATCCCCCAACAGTGAACTCCACGGGGCATCTGATTATTGAGATTAGTACTGATTGTTCATAACCCACCATGCCAAGGCGTTCTCTTATATGCATAGGGTTTTTTTTTTTTCGGCTCACTTTCACTAGACATTGGTCACTTTCGGAGAAAAAAAAAACCAAGGTAGAACATTTCCTTGAACTCGTGTTAATTAATGTAGTCCTTCACAAACATTCATATAATAACCACATATGTTTTAATCAAGTGCATAAACTGTCAGTATAACCCTCATTGATCTCTAAGATATCCCCCCTACTAGCACTTAATCTTAATCTTGGTTTTTTCTCGACAAACCCCCCTACCCCCCTACGTCGAAAGAGTCCATATATTTCCTGTCAAACCCCTAAACCAGGTATGTCTCGGTTAACGCAATCAACAAGTTGAGAGATGTGTTGTTATACATTGTTATGTATAAAAAATAAAATCTAACTAATTTGCTAGCCTTTCCTCGACCAAACAACCATTTTTTTACCATTCGACCCTAACATACATAAATTAATAAGGCCACTTTTTTATAAAAATAATGTATACCTTAGCTAATGTAGCTTAATTAAAGCATATCACTGAAGATGTTAAGATAGGCCCTAAAAAGTCTCATAAGCATAAAGGCCTGGTCCTGACTTTACTATCAGCTTTAGTCTAACTCATACATGCAAGTATCCGCACCCCCGTGAGAATGCCCCCAACCTCCCCCGGAGTTGGGGAGCTGACATCAGGCACAACCCCCGCCCAAGACGTCTTGCTTTGCCACACCCCCAAGGGAACTCAGCAGTAGT
>JBBPDH010205957.1:0-14338 GCA_037974565.1 Clupeocharax schoutedeni
TTTCTTTCTTTCTTTCTTTCTTTCTTTCTTTCTTTCTTTCTTTCTTTCTTTCTCTCTCTCTCTCTCTCTCTCTCTCTCTTTCTCTCTCTCTGGCTCTCATTTCTCTCTCTCTCTCTTGCTTTCTCCAACTCCTCTTATCCTCAGTCACTCTCAGTTCCTCAGCCAGAGAGCAAAATACACTATAATTATTTTTTTTTATTCTACTTTACTTAGTCCTGCATTGGCCAGAACTGCTAATGTGCATGTTACGGTATTTCTGAGAGAGGGAGAGAGAGAGAGAGAGAGAGAGAAAGAGAGAGAGAGAGAGAGAGAGAGAGAGAGAGAGAGAGAGAGGGAGAGGGAGGCTACTATTTCTTCTCGGTCCATTAGCAAATTACCTCCACTTCCGACACTGTTATTAGATATACGTCCTGAAAATGAATTTGCCCCCCTACTTTGGGAACAATTAAGTTAACTGTGTGTGTGTGTGTGTGTTTGTGTGTTTGTGCAGCGAGTAGGAGGGAAGGAAGCTAAGAGTGGAGAAACCGGGACATAAAGAGTAGTATCTGCTAAGCTGCAGAAAAGGTAAGTAAGTAAAGATATATAACCATTTGTTTCGCGCCATTTGTTATGAGGGAACACACAAGGACATGGCCCCCCATAAAACAGTTGAGACGTCGAGTACCAGTATTAGAATTGCTTCTGACACACCTGTGTTTAACCACATTAAATGTGATGCTTACAAGTTCCTTTGTCAAACAAAAGAGGGGCAAAGGTCACGGTGAAGTGCCCTGACCTGTTCGTATACCATCACATTGTTCACTTTGTCTCAGCATGGTGTAGAGTGGGACTACACGGCACAGCCCATCAAAGACCACGGTGTCTGTCTACATTTGTTTTAGCTCCTCGCAACATTACCAAGTTCCACTAACAAGCTCTTCTCCATACCAAAGAATGGAATGTAATTAGTCTAATCAGGTGTAATTATGATGGGCTGGATCCTTGGTTAGTTCGCTTGAACTTGCTCGTGTACTGTATTATGCTCTGCGAAATGGTTTGTCATTAAAATTAGCCTTAACTGAATCAACATAGATTTTCATTATATTCCTGCTTATTGTTGGCATCCCGAGTCAGAACTTAACATGAGCAATGTCACCAAAAAAACCATTCAAGCACAAATCACTTCGGCTGACAGCTGCTGGAGTGCGATTGTGCTTATTTGCGAGGAAAGAAAAAAAAGCCACCTACATTAATTCTGCAGGGTATGAATAAAGGATAAAAAGTATTTGGTCATTAGACAAGCTGCAATTCAGCTTGCCAATCATTCGGCAAGCAGACGCAAATGCACCCTATTAATACAATAATCAAATATTTAACCACAAACTGTCATTTGCAATTGAACATTCAAATTATTGTGGGGCATTAATATGCATGGGTTACTGTTTCAAGGGGCTGCATATATTATTCCTATGTTATATTAATCATTAGGCAATGGGAGCATTAATAAAAATAAATAAATCAGGCCTCCTGTGGATCCTTAAAAGCCTTACAAAGTCTTAAAATAGGTTAAAGTCAATGTAAGGTCATGTCTTACCATATATTTTGTTTTTCCTGTTAATGGAAAATGTCGTAAATGTCATCTCATCTACCATGCAGGCCCAGATCCTTAACCTGCAGCAGTGAAATGAACAAAGTGGTCTAAATATATGCATGGTTAAACTGTTAAGAAATGGAAATAACTGCAACATCAGCATTGTTCATGTTCTCGCATGTTTAAACCTGTTGCGTTACAAAAATGTGATAATGTGGGTGTTACTCCTGCAGTATTTGTCTTGCTGCAGAAAACCAGGCCATCAGAACCATACAGTAAATAGCAGAGACTAGCAGAGTTTGTGACTACGGATAAAAACAAAGATACCGCAGAAACATTCTGCCACTAAGCTTCTGGATCTAAAGCCTTCTGTTCTGCCATCAAAACTGAGAGATAGACCCAGCATAAAATACTTATTTCAAGTGGAGTAGGGCAAAAAAACTCAAACAAAAAAAAAAGCAACAAAAAATTCATATTTTTTGAACAGTCTATTTCTGAAAATGCAAAAAAATGTGTCACTGTTGAGTTTAAAAAGGATTTCATAAATTAATAAATAAGCAAATAAGTAATTAAGTAAATAAATAAATACGAGAACACTTCAGGAAGTTGAAAGGTGGGCCACAGTTTGACGGGCCCTGGCGGTAAACAGGAGTTTGGGCTCTTCTTTAAAGTCTTTGTTTTAGATATGCAGATAAAATCGTAAATAAAAGTTCAAAAAGTCTGTGTAAGCTTTTCTGCTTAAAACATACTGCCAGCTTCTAAATGTGATCTGTGTGCACAGTTCTCATTTGTGCACCCTCCCCCATACACACATGGCTTGATTGCATACACACTTCAGCTTAGCAGAGGGCCAAATTCTGCTGACTCAAGGGGATTATAGCCCTTACCTCTTTAATATGGCTTAATATGTCTGCCAGTATAGCTGATGTTTTAATATTGAAGGCTATATGCTCTCCAGCCCACCAGTCTCAAAGCTTGCAGATTATGTGTGTAAATTTGCTCGCACCATCTGTCAGTTCGCTGAAATTGATTGCACATCATAATCTGATGGCTCTTAGCAACACTGCAGCTTGACATAAGGGTTGTTTTATTTTGTTCATTCATTTTTTTCCTGACCAGTGTAATGTAATAAAAGGATTGAGAGAAAAAGAATTAGGTGCGACAAAATATGTGCAGCTATCTTTTATGCAATTACTAAATAGATCTGTTGAGATATTCTTCTCATTAACACTTGGTTTGGATGAGGGATCAAATAACTCAAACACTTGTGTAGTTGTTTGTGGCGATCTCTGTGTAGCCTGTTTTATAAGAAAATTGATTTTTTAAACCTGGATTTTACATAATGCATGTGCAGTTATTCTCAGAACGTTATATTCTGAATATTTTGTATTTTAATGGTCATGTATACATACTTGAGGATAGGGAGGGGGTTAGCAACATTTCCTCTATTCCACTGTCTTCGTAAATAAAAAGAACGTATGTAGGCACAATAACTAAAGCAATTTTTCAACTCAGCATTCACATGCAGGAAAACACAAGGATGAATAACTTATTATTTTAAGTGCAAATATAGTTATACACTGATCTACCGCAAGCACTAACAGGGGAAGTAAACAACATTGATTCTATAGTTATAGCCACACCCATCATGTCTTTGACAAGGGTCAGACTTTGATGGCAATATTATTTCCAGAACATCAGTTCTTGTGAGGCATCAGTATTATTTGCACCCAACTTGTCTAGTCTGATCCAACAGAAGAGTTGCTTTAGCACAAATCGCAGATTGTTGTATAAAGTGTTGTGTTAATGCAGCCAGAATAGACATATAAAATGTGGTGCAGTCTGCTCTTTTAGATTCTATGTTATTTTCATGTGAAAAATGTGAAAATATGGAAATGCATATGATATGGTCATTCAGGAGTATTACAGCTGAAGGAGCTGCAGAACTGACTACCTAGGTCTCCTGGACACTGCCACATAATGTTAAATGTCACGTTTTGTGTTGTGAAAATCAGACCCTTAACTTTGCATAACGTTGCAGTTGACCCTGTTCTGTGTTTCCTCAAACTAGTGTAGAGCTGTTGTGTTTAACACATTCTCTGCTTGGCAGAGTTTATCAAGGAAGCTGTGGGGAAAGCACAGTTCTGGTCAGGAGGGATCATCTTCCTAGCCTGGTGTATTCTGATTGCTGATTTGGGTCTTTTCTCAGTGCAGATGAACTATAGGCTTTAATTACACAATATAAAGCTTTTTGACTTGGTGCCCAGAAGTGGGAGCCAGTGTGGTACTTTAAAAAAGGGGATTTTACAGTAGTTTACTGTATGCATGTTAGCAAAAAAAGGCCCAAGCGGCTGAAATGCCCCTAAATAGTACATAAGGGAATCCAATTGCGGGCTTGACCCAGATGGAATGTTTGAAAATTGGTTTAGAAAAATTGGGTGGTGGGCATATAAAAGGCTGGGTTTGGAATTAGATATGATAACATGAAAGGCTGTAATTTAAGGAGAAGTATTCCCTGCCACACTGCACCGGGCCACAAACAATATTCTGCGCATTTTGAAAAGAGACGCTATAAAATAGCTGATATCGAAGCTGGTTTGCAAGTCATTCAGAGAATGCATGCATAACAGCAGGACTTACATTGTTGAACAAGCGAGACAAGAAGATAACGTCTGTGTCCATGCTATTGAATTTGTGTATGTGGTTTTCCATATTCTGTGTTGGTGGAGGTGTTGTTATGAGGAGAAAACCTGTGCAGTGTGTATGAAGCATGTTGGTATAGATGCTAGATGTCATGCAGTGCACACGGAAAGCTTTCTTTACCTCCACCCATGTTCACCTCTCCTTGACAATCAAGAGATGTCAGCTTCAGTATGGTGCATTCATGTAGCTGAGGCTATGATCTCTCTTTGACAGTGGTTATCTGATGCTAGCGATATTCAAAGACATTGTAAATAACAAAGATCAAAATTATGTGGCAAGCTCTTAGCCTTGTATGTAGGAGCTGTCCTTCGATGCATTTGGTCCAACTGTCGCTTGAATGCAGGGTTTGACTTGATCAGCTTTGAGGGATTCTGTACTAACAGGACCCCCCATAACAGAGAAAATGTCAATTATGTAACAAAATGAATGGCCTCACACAAGGTGGCTGCCTTTTCTATATTTTTTTTCATTCTTAACGTTATACCACCACCCCACCTCACCAATAAACTCTCTCAGCCTGCACTGAGCTGCGTCGCTCTGAAGAAGCATAAAGCTCGAACACAACTGCCGAGAAATTTTCAGCACTTTTGACTTCTTGTAGTCAGAAACAGCATGAACACCGAGGAAATAAATACACCATACCATAAGCCAAGAAACATGTTTTTGTTAGCGCAGTGTTTTCTTTTTACTGTGTTTAAGGATGCATAATAATTATTGCTCATTGTTATTGCTCACAGTAATTTACACGTTTTTGCATAGTAGTGAACCTGAGCAGCCATTTACTGATTTTACTGAGTGTAATTTGATATTTGAAGGCTGAATGAAATATTAATTAATTAACTTTTGGCCTACTGCCAGCGAAAAGATCGCAGAGTTGTGCTGGACAGAACAGTAGAAAGCACAGTTATCATGTGCCTTATGATGAGAGTGCAGATAAATGCCATGTTCAAATACACTTTTACATTTTTTCTTACAGATTTATTAGAAAAAATACATTTGGCATCTGCTAACTCTTCACTATTGTTATTTGGAGTCAAACAGCAAAAGACTAGGCTGTATTAATAACAGAGGTAATACCGTCCACATTGGACCTTCTCTGTGGGATTTTCAAGCCACATATCATTCACTCTGGCACTCTGTGGTCTTGTTGGTAGTCTGGGTTTAATTTTAATTTATTGTAGTAATGGCAGGTTTGCTGCGGTGCAGAGAAATTGAACAGTTCTAGGAGTGGATAACTTCATTGAATAAAGCAGTTTTGGGCCCTGAGTATCTGGTGTTTTGTGCCTTAAGTTAAAACATTTGTATTGATGTATTGGAAAGGGGAAGAAGGTAAAAAACAACTGTCTAGTAATATTTGTGGAGGGGTAAATATCCCAAACATACTGCATAGATAGTATTCCTCAATACATAATGGACCTCATTGGCAAACTTTCCTCCAGACCTCTCTTACAATTTAATACTGGTTTGAAAGCTACACATATAAAAAGATCCTCATATAAACCCCAAACAAAAGGGTCTGGACTGTCTGGTTTAATGAGTCTGATCCTCATGATATGTTGAATCAGTTACGAATTGCTGATAGCTGTTAGGCCCATGGAATTGACTCTATTGATTTTAAGCTCTGAAGACAATTTACAGTATCAAGAGCCTCTTTGTATTGCCTCCATATTTGTTTGTGTGTGTGGGTGTGTCTCTCAAAGACAAGTTGGAAAAGAAGATAGAGGGATTATGTTTCGGTTATGTACCTTAAAGACAATTTTATCCTCCCCTTCCTCTCTGTCTATCTTCCTCTTGGGAAATACACTCAGAAAATGCTAATTCTTGAAGGCACCTATTTACATCTTTAAAGAAATTAGGCAAAGAAAGGCAAAAAGATTTTTAAGATTTTTCATTTAATTGCTTCAAATCTGTCTGTAGAAAAAAAACAGCAGTAAAGTATGTGAGAGCATGAATTTAATTTAAGGAATGAAATAAAGTTGACCCCTAAGACGCAACGAAAAATTACATTTTGTGCCAACAGAGCTAAGCTACAGTTACTTTCCGACTGTTATACTGTGCTTGGATTCTATCATAGCCTTTCATGACTCTTTCAAAAGAAGGCGATGAATGTGTGTTTAACAAGGCTCAGGTTTTGGGGGCCATACTGACTTCTGGAAGAGGGGTTGGGTGTATGCCCAGCATCTGGAGATGGTGACACTGTGGCAGAGGCTGAGATTTGCGCTTGTGTTTACCTTTAATTTGCTGCTGTCAGTCATCTGTCTGAGATACGGTGAGATACCATCCTGGCAGATTCAATGGAGATGAATGGGTTTTCCCCACGCTTGCCTGCGTGCACAAACACACGCTTGCGTTTCCTGTTATTTCCTGTTATTAAGGCTACTCACGCAGCCACACTCCAAAGGAGGCACTGCAAGCGGTAGCACAGACTGAGCATCAGAGGCCGATAACGGTGATTAAAAGTAATCAAGACGCCACTCAAGCACTTGTCATTTCATATTAAACAGCTGTACGAGTCCCAGGGAGCCACTCTGAAAATGAAAGGTTTCTGAAGGAACCTTCTGTGGTTTTTCAAACTAGTCGAGCTCTTCAGGGGCACTTGAAGAACCTAGAAAACAATATTAGACATAACTAATGAATAAATGTTACATATCCATATGCAACAAAAGGTTCCTCCTCATAGAACCCTTGATGGTCCAAGTCTTTTCCTCAACCCATAAGTATGGACATGTCCCTAAGGACCAATTTGAGAACCACTGTCATATAACAACCAATAACGGTTCCCTAAAACACTTTAGAAAAACACGTTTGTAAATTATATGTGTGTGAGCTGAACATTAAATTAAACTGGACTGCACTTTGTTTTTTAAAGTACTGCTATATGAACAAAAGTGCAATAACGTTTGGTTTGCAAACACTTTAAACAAATAAGGAGCTTTTTAACAGCAGTTTTGCCTATAACACAATTACACAGCTGCAGTTCAAATACTTCTGTAAATCTCAACTTAAACATTAATGTAATCAAATCTAAAGTTAAACCAAAGCTATTTGCCCTTGTAGGGCATTCACGCTTCACTCCATATGAAAGTCTATGTATCAGAATGCCATGTTATAGCCATACTTTTATAGCCCCAATACTTGTGTTCATGGAGTGGGCTTTAGGTCTCAGCTGTTTTTTGCGGGGTCAAGCTTCCCATTACTTTTGTCCATACTGCATGAGCACAAAAATGCAACGAACTTTCAAAATAAAAGGATAAAAAACCTGTGTAAATGCACAATAAAATAAGTTAAGTAAATAATGATATCGCATTAATGTGCCCAGCCGTGTATATATATGTAATACTATATGGACGAAAGTATTGGGACACACCTGTTTTTCAGGGTTTGGGCTTGGCCCCTTACTTCCAGTCAAGGACAATATTAATGCTACTGCAATTTTTGACAGCACCATGCTTTAAACTTAGTGGACACAGTTGGACTCCAGCATAATTGTGACCCAGTGCACAAAGCAAGTTCCATAAAGACAGGGTTGGATGAGTTCAGTGTGGAAGAACTTGACTGGCCTACACAGAGTCCTGACCTCAACCCCATCCAACACCTTTATGGATGGAGATTGTGTGCCTGGCCTTCTCGTCCAACATCGATATGGTCAATGGAGGAATGGGCTGCACAGACTCCAAAATCTGATGGAAAACCTTCTTCAAACAGTGGAAGCTGTTATAGCCGTAAAGGGGGGAACCAACTCTTTATAAAAGTATATGGATTTAAATACATTGCCGTTAAAGTCCCTGTTGGTTTAATGGTAAATCACACCTACAGGGACTTTAATTGAAATTTGTTACATTTGTTACATTTAAATTTAATTACTTACATTTGTTGTAATAACTCACTTGTTGCAAAACGTGCCTGAGTCATGTTAAGGAATTCAAAGCTAAGCACATTTCCGTGCACATGTGATGTAGAAGATAAATGAGGAAACAAAGGAAGAATTTGGTAAAGAGCTGAGCCAAGCACAGTTCATTGCTCTTGCTCAACAGAGGTGCCTGTTACAGGAGCAACACATTACATGACTAACACATGGGAAATCCAGACCTGACCCATGTATAAAGCACTTGAGTGAGGAGTTGGCTGATGTGCTGAAAGAGGCTGTTGCCGACTGTAAATGTCACCATTCCACAGCCGATAATGCAAGAAAAAATTGGTAATGCTGTGCATATGGATTGATTTTCCCTTCACACTAGAAAGTTTAAACACACAAAAATGTTTAAATGAAATCTTTTTTTCAGAAACAGATGTTGAACAATGAACAGGGTGAACCATAACACACCTGCTGCTTTAATTTTGTTTTTCATGCCAAACATGAATAAGTACAAGAAATTCAGCTGCACAGTGTATTCTGTGTTAATAATTAAAGTAATATTGGCCCTATTAATGAATAGGCCCAGAATATGCAAATGAGGTTATTTGATTTAAATTAAATCATTAAACATTTTCAATGAAAACAAATACTTTTGTTCATAATTATTTTTAATGTATTTTAAATGAATGTAATATATTGCCTTTTCTACCAGCTGAGGCAGGTGAAGCTCCTTTCCGGGTGGAGTTTGGATGTCCTCAGTGGGTCTCTTTCATTTTGTCTGGACCATTAGTCCGAAGACATGCATGTCAAGTTAGAGATTAGAGATGCTTAATTTCCACTTTATTGTGAACATGTGTGTGAGTGTGTTTGTCTTCCCTATTATGGATTGAGGACCTGCCTTTCACTGTTTGTCTACTGGGATGGGCTCAAATAACACAGGTCATCAGGTCAAAATCATCAGAGATCACATTAAATGAGAGGTTTATGTGGAGTTTGTTGTGTCTTTCATGCTGATTTCAAATATGTGTTTAGTTGTTCACTCGCACGTACAGTTTTTGTGATGAAGCTAGTTCTATATTGCATGATAGTTGGTATAAATAGCATATAATAATCATATGCTGAGCGTTTTTGAAGAGACAGTGGTCGCTGACTGACACTGATAATTATATCTATACCACAGTGTGCGCCCGTATGACCTCTAACTGAAAATATTGAAATTGTTGCTTTATGGGGCTGCGGTTTAATAAAAAATGCATGCAAGTCTATTGCAAATGACTCATAATTCAAAATGTTGATGTGACTGAAAAAGCTGGTGGAAAGCAGATCTAAAATCAGCATGAAGAACTGGTTTAGAAAAGTGTGATCTGTGAAGGAGTGATACTGCGATTGCAATTTGTAGCATTGAGTTTTGCAGTTTTTGCAGACTGTAAATACATACAAATAATTATATACATATAATATTTAATATTATATGTAATTATAAAACAATAACAAACTGAGAGCTACTGGTGCTGTTGATTCCTGTGTTAACTGTGAAATTTAAAAGCGCAAATAACTGTAGTTAAATCACAGCACTTCATCTGAATCATATTTAGGCTCTTCATGTATTCTTATTCTCTGCCGTAAGTTAAACTTTTGTGTTTAGTGTTACAAAAAACAGTGACGAGGTCTTACCACCAGCTTTGTGGAGGTTCTTCCAACATTTACTGTTGTTATATTCCTGCTACATTCCTGACAAGCACTTCAATAGTCTTTTCAAAGGTTTAAAACTGATAAAATATCTGAATGATGAAAATCAGCTCATGACATTTTAGGTCAATGTTTGCAATGTGCTGTGTGTAAACATGTCTTTTTGGAGCAGCACCACACCAGATTCTCAGAATCTCTGATGTAGCAACTTGAACTTGAACTCTTGACATAAACTCAGCTGTAAATCAAAAGAGGTGTTTGTATCCATAGAGAGTATCATTTCACACACACACACACACACACACACACACACACACATAGTATATGCAGCATGCCAGCCCAAACATACATCACACTGCTGTGAATTAAACCCACAGCATGGAGGAGAGCGTGCCAAACTGATTATAGCGGTGAAGCAAAGATTCATGGGAAATGCCTTGGGGCACACGCTGTCTCCCAAACAGAATAAACTACTTTAAACTATCTCTGAAATACGAATGGCAAGACAACGCTGATGCCTTTTGTCATTTCGGTATGACTTAAGGAAGGCGTTAGTTTGTTGTTATCAATAAGTTATAGATTTGCTTATTTCGCATGATTCTGTCATTGACATTCATCTGCATCTACTGAGAAAGAATAAGGAGAGAATGCATAAGAGTGATGGGAAAACAGCTATATATAAAAAAGGCAATGACATAATTCACATTAACATGTTTCTGGCCATGGCTTTCATCATCTAATGTGTGTGAACATAACTGCTAAGTGTGGTATGTATATATATTGTAAGGCAAGCTGAAGGTAGAATTTGAACCCATGACCTCAAGTGCTGTGTCACCTCACAGCATGAAGGTTCCCAGCCAGGGTGATAGAGGGTTCTTACTTTGTGAAATTTGCATGTACTTTTTGCTGGATTTACATTTGTCAGGTACTCTGGTTTCCTCCCATAGTCCAAAGACAGGAACGTCAGACAAATTGGAAATGCTAAATTTCCACCAGGTGTGAACAAGTGTGTCTGCCATGTGCTGTTTTGCTGTAAGAATGCTGGGTTAGGCTTGAGAATCTTTGTTAAGGATAATGAAGATGAGTGTTGTAAATACAGTGCTTTTCTACTCTACTCTATTAATTCAAATAAACTGACTAGAAGTAATTGACATAACGCATCATTATTTGAGCAACAATAACTTGTTTTTAATGTAAGCATTGCAACTCTTTTAGTCTCAGCCTTTTATTTACATTCACATTTACATTTACAGCATTTAGCAGATGCTTTTATCTAACTTTCATTCCCTAACTACAGTGGGCAGTCTCCCTGGAGCAACTTCGGATTAAGGATCTTGGTCAGGAACTCAGTGGTAGTATACTGGAGGTAGGATTCAAACCCATGACCTCTCTGTCCAGAGGCAAGGATCCAACCCACTAAACCACCATCACCCCAGTCATCATAACAGCACCATCACCACCGCTAAGGTCATCATAACAGCAGAGTTTTGAGAGAGAGTTTTGTTTAAGCTCACTCCTGGATAGATTTGATCTTTTATCAACTGGTGTAATTCATCAGCCCAATAATGTTGCATAAACGTCTAATCAGTGCCACCTGAATAAGTCACCCATTAAAACCAGCTTATGTTTACCTCCCTGATTCTGGGGAAATTAAATCGCATTTGGAATCGCACTGCGCGGGTCCTTAGATGAAAGCCATTAGCAGCCTTATGACATATGCCTGTATTTCTTGCTTTCTGCTGCCAAGCTTAGGCTTGTGCATTCACACTGCATCTTCCACGGTCTGGGGGAGTAACACTCCAGCGCTAAAGTGAGCTGCTCTCTCACCGACATACTCTGCAATTTATGCGACTGCTTGAGGAATAGGGGAATGTACGGTAATGGATGGTCGTGCTGCGCAATCAAAGCGTTTTATTGCAAGCATTGCTCCCAGTTCAAACTCATGGAAGCGCATCAAGTGGTAGATGACGTTTCAAAACCCTTGGTGACCTAAACTGGTTCCCTTTCATTTGGTCGAGTGTGAATTCAGCCTCTTTAATGTTTCATGGAAACAACTGGATATTTGAAATTGCTTTATAAATTTGTGAGTAGAATCCGCTGTACTGCCTCCTGCCTCCACCTAGTGTAGGATCTGGAATGATGAAGCTGAGTCTACGAGCAGATCTTTAATTAGACCCTAATCTTTTATCTGGTTAATCGAGGCTTCCTGGTGGACCTGAACATTAGAGCCAGGTGTGTGGAAATAAACTCTAAACAATGGATTTCCAGCAGCACAGCTAGGCACCCTTGATTTACACCCTTAATTTTTTACCGTTGCTGAAATTAGTGTACAGAAAAGAGGAAAGGCCCAAGGCCATACTCAATCACATTCCATTCAACTTTAATAAGTTATGCACAGCCTGAACATTTCTCTATTTGTTACCTTTCAAAGGAGCAGTTGAGTGCATTCTCACTGGGAGGGCAAGGCAGCAGGGGGTTTACTCCTCACCATTACAACTCGGTTAGACTCTGTAATCCTTTAATGTACCTTGTTTTAAGCATCTGCTTTGGTTTTAAGAGAATACACAATACACATGGAAGATAATCCTCCTGTGAGGAATGACATCATCACTTCACTTAGTCTTCACCACCAAACGTGTTGAGGTGTTCAGCCACAAGGCTTGATAGTAAATGGCAGCAGACTCCATAAGCACAGCTTGAGGCATGCACTAGCCTTTCCGTCAGATTACTGGTCCAACTGTGAGACCTACAACACGGGGATTTGGCACTGGGGGAATATGTTTAGATGCTGGTTGCAAGGAAAACAATGTTGTGGTTTTTGCTGGGCAGAGATATCCAATTCTTATGGTTTTCTTTATATAAGTGTAGCCAGCCCCCTCGATATTATGTTATATATTACAGTATATCTTCTGTATATTAAATTACCTTAAATTTGGTTACACATCATTGCTATTATACCTTCATATCTCAGCATATTTAGGTGTATTTTTCTGTAATTACAATTAAAAGTATCATATGAATCCTGTCATGATGAATGGACATACAGATCTAAAATGTACTTGGAATTAAATGGCATTACATTAACATTAAATGTGGGAATTGAAGCTGGTATTACATTAGTTCCTGACAGGTCAGTGCTGAAATATTGACAAGCTCCAGGACAGGTGGTTCTGCTATAAGTATTACTGCACCATTAAAGCATTGTAACATAACTGGCATTTCCAAATGGTTGGTGCTAGACTAGATCAGAGGGACGGATGGGGAAACTATTAGCCTGTTATTTCGCAAAAAAAAAATATATATATATATTATAATTATAGTTATGTAGAACATCAATAGGAGTATTGAGTACTGGAGTATCAATAGGAGTATTGGGGGCAGTTGGAACACAGAATACAAGTGTTCTGTTTCTGGTCTTCTAGATTCATTAAAAACTGATAATTTCATTTCCCTTACACGATCCGTTTTTCTTATTCTCACCAGAGAAGGTCTACTAAATGTATCTCACATGTAGCACAACCACAACAAACAGACTTGGTTATCAGTTGAGCACATTCTTTAACTGAGTGAGGATTTATGTTGAGAAAGGCTTTATAGTAAGCTCAGGTTGACTCCGTTCTTCATCCATGAAGAGCATGAAAAGTCAGACGACAACAGACAATTAAGAGGATGCTCTAGGTAACTCGTGCTGCACAGCATGTCTAAATTAATACCCCGAACAAAGTTCCTTGTGACGTGATGTTCATTTTAAAATGGATGTCTGGTAAAAATTACGTCTTTCTTTTTTTTGTTATTTATTTTTACTAAATGTTTGTTTTTGTTTCTTGAACCAGCTACGACCCTATCATTTTCATTTCAGAACCTGTCGCCTTCATTCAGCCAGTTGCAGAAAATAGGCACAAGGAGCTTGAAAGCCCACACTTAAAGCAAAAGCGCTCATCTCCTGCTGCACAAAAGTACTTGTTTGCACCCAAACTAATTGCCTAATTGATATGAACACCTACTTAAGATGTGCAGCTCATCAAAGCTTAAAGAGATTTTTTTTAGGTAAGACATGAACAGGAATAGTTTGGGTCTTGTTTGGTTTCTTGCCACATTTCGGCAGGTGTGGTGTGTTTCCAGTGCAGTATTTCTTTAGTTGTTTGCAGCAGGAACTTGTAATGAGGCTGGCAGTGGGGTGAACTCTATTCTCATTGCGGAATGATGAATGGACTGAAATAGACTACCTTCTATGTTAACATGTACACTAATGCCAACACTCTCACTCTTTTCCCCATCTGTCTCTCTCTCCCCATAGGGTCTCTGCACAGGGTTTAGACACATTGTTACAAATGATGTGTTTTAGTTTGCTGCCTGTGATTTAGCACTATGTTGCATCTGTATCTGTAATCCATGCACACATGCACGCGCGCGCGCACACACACACACACACACACATACAGCGCAGGCTCACACACACACACACACACACACACACACACACACACACACACACACACACACACACACACACACACACA
>JBBPDH010206080.1:0-14327 GCA_037974565.1 Clupeocharax schoutedeni
GGGAGAGCTTGGGGGGCTAAAAGAGAGAAAATATGGGTGTGTGTATGTGTATGTGTGTGTGTGTGTGTGTGTGTGTGTATGTGTTTGTGTGTGTAAGAGAGAGAGTGAGAGCAAGAGAGAGAGACTAAAAGAGAAAAAACGTGTGTGTGTGTGTGTGTGTGTGAGACAGAGAGAAAGAGAGAGAGAGAGAGAGAGAGAGAGAGAGAGAGTAGAGAGATCTACAGGTCTTTAACTATGATTTACACTCCACAGAAATGAGGATTCAGACAATATAGGACAGCATAAACTTGTTAAGTGGTCATAAGGGACAGAAAAAGGTGGATGCATAGGAGTGTATTAGGTCTTCATTTAGGGCACTGTATTATCCAAGGTGGTACACATGGCAGTGTGTTAGGCTGTCCTAGTATGGTTATATAGGCCATTATATTAGGTAGTTATATGGGGCAGTATATCAGATGGTCATACAAAAGGGGAGATTATCACAAAACATAAATGGGAAAGTGTAATATGTGGTAAAATGGAAGTGAAATGGGGTATATTTTTGTAGAGGTGTCTTGGGATACTCATGTACCTTGAATGATTAGCCATTCCTAATCGAATGACTTGTAGTTGAATTAACCTATTTACAGCGTGTCCTTCCACTCATTTAGAAAAAAATTGAATACAAAACATCACCTGAAACTAGAATAAACACGACTTTTCTTAAAGTGTCCCCATTACTTGAAGGCCCATGGAACCTGAATTTATCCTAGAGGAGACTGACTATGACTATTTCAATAACGCCCTACTTTCACTGAAATAACTTGTTCATGTGTTGCCTGGCGAAGAGCTCCGCCTGAGCTGTGGAGGTGAGGAGGAATTTGGGGTGCTGTCATGTTTCAGGTGTTATGGGGCTTTGATGGTGCCAGTAGGGAAACTCTAGAAGTCCCTGTCCGTGACCTGCAGGGCAGTGAAAACGCTGGGGGATATGCAAAAGAAAAAGTCCTCATTCCTAATAAAGACCTTACTTTTTTACCAGTCTTCATGCATATTACATATAGGAAAAGAAGCACAAGCTCAAATCAGAAGAAGTTGGGACGGTATGGACGATGCAAATTAAAAACACAGTTATTTTTATATTTACTCTCAGTTTTTTTATTGTAGACAGTAAGAATCCCAGATTCAAGTTTTGTGTGGTCAACTGCATTTCATTTGTTATTATACACCCATTCCTGCCTCCAAAAACGTTGGGATGGTAAAGCATTTACATAAACGCAAACACTTAAAAGAGAATACAAAAAGCGATGGAGCATTTCAGGTGTTATTCGGTCCCATTATTCCTTCCAACAGTTGTGCAGCAGTAGGAAGTTGTTCCTGTTGCATTTTTCATTGGAAAATTCACACGTTCGTTACTAGGGACAGGTCGGGACAGCAGGCACCCTTCTTCTGCAGTCATGCCTTTGTAATGTGTGCAGAATGTGATTTTGCATTGTCTCACTGCATGCCATCTTGAGAGCATCTTGTGTTGCTCTAAAATCTTAGTGTGCTTTTCAGGATTAATGCTGCCAACACAGAAGTTTAAATGGTCTTTGGCAAAAGCAAAACTCCATATCTTGACAGACACTTTTGGACTTGTTGCTGATAACAGTCCGGGTCGTCCTTTTTTGTCTTTGGTCCGGCGCACACAGCGTCCATTTCTTCCAACAAAGATCTGGAATACTCAAGTCAAGTAGATTGTATTGTCATTTCTACCATATACACAGTGCATAGTAAGAATGAAACAACGTTCCTCCAGGACCATGGTGCAACACAAGAGCAGAGCAGTACAGAACAAGAGCAACAATACCACTAAACGAGCGAGGACAGGACAAGACAATGTGTAGTACTGATTCATCTAATCACGGCACACGTTTCAAATGTGTGGTGGTCTTTCCCAGATCCCTTCTGGATATGGTTAACGAAAGGCTTCTTTTTGCACAATAAAGTTGGTGGTATTTGTGAATGTAACTGGATATTGTAATGCTTGACAAAGGTTTGCCAAAGTAGTTCCTTGCCCATGTGGTTATTTCAGCTACTGATCAATCATGTTTCTTGAGGCAGTTCTGTCTGAGGGATCGGAGATCAAAGGTGTTCAGCTTGAACCCTACACTTGCTGAAATTCCTCCAGATATTATTCACTGTAGAAGAAGAAACAGTGATTTAATTTCTCATGCATTTGTTGACAGCCTGGGGATCCTCTGCACGTCTTCGCTCCTCAAAGACACACATATTGCGTTTGTACCAAATCATAATTACAATCACCTGTTGACATCTCATTAATATTTCATCTTTTTACCTTATTACTAGCCCTAAATTTATCTTGTCTCAACAATTTTGAAATGTGTTACAGGCGTAAAATGCAGGGATGGCTCTATATTAACAAATGAAATTAAATTGATTATGCAAAACGTGAAATATCTTGGGTTCGTACTATCTGCAATGAAAAAAAAAACATCTAAGTAAACTAAATTTGCATTTTCCATGCTGTCCCAACCTGTTCTTATTTTGGGCTTGTACATTAATCAGTTCTGTTATCAAAATGCAATGTCGGGGGTCAAGAGCCAAAGGCGTGTAGGCACAAATAATGTTTCTACCTTTTCTTCGTCATCATGTTTTTCTTCTTCATTTCATGAGAGAGCTTATGGCAGCCCCTAGAACCAAAGGATACAAATTTGATTGTTTTCACTTAGGGATTCAGGAGCGATTCAGGGTTACATTTCATGCTGTGGAAGTGTTTTCAGATGTAACTCTTGAACCGTATGCTCAGGTTTCAAAAATAAGTTAACACTGGATCCCATGCCCTTTTTCACTACTGCTCAAACAAACTTGGTCCAGTCTTTACCAAATTTGGCACCGCTGATGTTCAAACCCAACAAAACAAAAATGATCAGATTAATGTTTGGTTTTCACCACAATGCGTCAATCATGGCCGATTGAAAACAGGTAAGGTCATAACTCAGCTACGATCTGATGTGTCAGTACCGGATTGAACCACATTCTGCCTTATTTGAACACTATGGGATGCAGCAATAAGCTTTGAGGTACGTTTGAGGGATGCACATATCTAGCAATACTGTGTGAAATCCCAAGGTTGAGGAATGGCAACAAATGGTCACATCAACTGAATACCCATCGCCATGTTGGGTTGTTAAAAATGTTTCACAGGCCACAAATCATCACTAGACTTTGCAGATATTATCTAACAAAACATATCAGTATGATGTTTGATATATAAAGCTAACAAGCAAAAACTGTTGCAAAAAATCTAAGCAAAACATCATGAATGGACACAAATCGCTATATGCCTGCCCACAACCACACAATAACTGAATAAATAACTTCAAAGGAGAAGTTTAATCTAATGTATCTCAGTGCAATGGCACTTTCACCCACAAAAACACACAACAGTGACTTGAATAAATCAAATGATAGCTATTGAAATAAGTATTGCTTCATGAAAAGTTTGCATTAGTGTAGCAATTGAAAAGTTATTTTAGGGTGCTTGGCCCCCTTGTTGTATTGTGTTTGATGTATTATTATTTCCCATAGTGCTGTAAAACTGGCTTTATTAATGATGCACTGCTATTAAGCCAGTGGTTGATTTAATGTGCAGTAACAGAATGGTCATCAAATATCTGGTCGGTGCCCAAGGTGTACCATGTCTGAGCCAAGTAATCACCCCAACCCTCCAGAGTCCCTCCTGCCATGCCAGGGCCCAGGTGGTCAGGCCTCACACATTCTGCAGGCAGCCACGGTCCATGGAGCTCAGAGCTAATGTCTGTGTGCTGGTAGCCAGACGCTCTGCCCTGAAGAGCTTCTTTCTAAATTATGGCAGCCCCACAGGCAGGGTATATGTGGCAGGTGTGCAGGTAACCTACTTCAGAATTACACACTAACCCCACCCCACCACTTCAAGAGGTTTTACAAATATTTAAAATCTGCTGTTGATTAATTTCATAGCTATACTGTCAGAACAAAATGTAACAGAAGAAGAAAAAACGCTGAACGCAAAATATTACGTATAACACTAGGTTAATCTGAGCCATTTCCACTGTAAAAAATACAGTCAAAAAGGGTCAAAGCATTTTTACTGGAAGCACAAAATAGCATTGACTATGATTTAATTGCATGATTCCATAGTTAAATAAGTTAGGTTTTTCACATAATTTCCTTTTATTAGTTACATTTAATTATGCTGATTATGTTATATTAATTAATTACATGTATGATTTGCATTACATCAAAAAAGAAAAAATGCAAGCCCTATTTCAAATAGAAGTACGGTATTGATTGAAAGCTATGCATGTAAAATCAAATGCATGAGGATGTGCATATGGAATCAGCCAATATATTTTGATCAGCTACAAGCACACTTGAAATTGACTTGTATACATGAACACACTTTGATGTTGGCTGATTTTGCAATTTCATGAAACAAATGACATGAGGCAAGAATTTTATTTTATTTATAAAAAAAAAACCCACTGCCCTCTGTGCAATAGACTGGGGTTAGATTATAAATTATTGGGACAATCCAGTTTTTCAGTGAAGACGTTTTGGACAACACCATCCTTCCAACTTTGTCGACACATTTTAGGGAAGAACATTTTGCATTCCAGCACGACTGTGCCCCAGTGCACAAAGCAAGGTCTATAAAGACATAGTTGGATTAGTTTGGTGTGTAAGAGCTTGAATGGCCCACACAGAGCCCTGACCTCAACCCCATCCAACACCTTTTGGATGAACTGAAACGGCAATTGCGAGCCAGTACCTGGGCACATGATTGGGCACACACTCCAAAATCTTGTTGAAAGCCTTCCAAGAAGATTGGAAGCTGTTATACACACAAAGGGGAGACCAACTCCATATTAAAGTCCCTGTTGGTGTGATTGTCAGGCATCCCAATACTTTTGTCCTTACAGTGTAAATGTCTGGGCAATGCCATCATACTACACCAGTCCTGGAGGAGACTCTAAATGTTAATTTATGTCACTTATGTATTCCTAGGGCAAGTATATTTCTTTAAAATTTCTGGGTTAAAAATCAGACTGAAAATTACCATTAGGCTGTAAAGAAATTGAAGTCAGCCATAAAAATAACCATAATCAGCACATCTCTAAAGAAGAGCTATTTAAAGATATAAACAGCATGGCAGCCTCTGGTGTGTGTTTTGTGTTAATGGTTTTGAATATGGCAGGACTGTATCCTCTGCATTTGTTTCTACAGAAAGAAACAGAGGAGAAAAAAGTGGGACTGGAAACATTTGTGGACAGCTAGCTGACCGGCTTAGGGCAATGAGGTGTTTAATTGTGAATGATTTGAGTAATCCCCAAACACAGAGGGTCTCAGGAATCCTGCATGTTGCATATAGTTAATATGCAAATATTCCAGACATGGAGCATGTCCTAGGCATCTCTTAATGGACTCTTGCTCCCATAAATTAAATTAGCTATTCCACTCGTGCTTAGTGACAGTTTATAATCCCCAGGAGGAAATGATAAATCCAAATCCCACTTTTTTCATATGCCAAGAGGGTGAATTCCTTAAGCTCATTCCAACAAGTGAAATATCACCCTGCTGATACTGGGCTCAGTCCTCCACATAAAAACCCATGCAAGAGTGTCACATACTTTATCGTGCCTGAACATTACTGGCATTGCTTGCAGAGAAAATGAGTATCCCTTATCATTTAATTGAAGGATGAGGTGAGTGGGACAAAAAAATGAGCATATAGCATTAAACTGGTAAAGCTGATGTGGAAATGAAGCCGGCTTCATGTCGCTCTGTGGGATGCAAAGGCTCCACATCCAACCAGCGGTGTCTGCACTATCAGTGATACATGTTTGTACACAATGATCACATAGCAGGTGTACATAGCATGCAATAATGTATACTTTAAATTCTTATTCCAGATGAAATATAGGTTATTTGGCTTTATGGGCAAACCTGAACCTTTTTAACATCCGGACAAAATCTTCTATCCCATAGTTTAAAA
The DNA here is from genome assembly GCA_037974565.1 of Clupeocharax schoutedeni. NCBI lineage: Eukaryota > Metazoa > Chordata > Actinopteri > Characiformes > Alestidae > Clupeocharax > Clupeocharax schoutedeni. The sequence continues at coordinate 6,014 of JBBPDH010206080.1, forward strand.
ATGCTAGTTGTCCTTTGCATTATGTGAACATTTGACAAATGTTTAAGTTGTATGAATATATTTAAATGGTCCAGAGTTACATTAATAAAGTCTTGTTCTGACAGTTTTAAGGTAAAATGTGTCTCAGGATAACCTTTCTTGCACCCCCAGTGTCCTGTTATGAGAAGACTCATTCACATGCAGAGGACGAACTCTTCAAAAAGCTTTTCATTGGCTACAACAAGTGGTCCCGGCCCGTGCCAAACACCTCGGATGTCGTCATTGTCAAGTTCGGCTTGTCCATCGCCCAGCTTATTGATGTGGTAACTATCGTAGCATACAAATCACCACTGAGGTTCTTGTAGAATTCACTTGGTAAAGTTATCCTTTCCAAGTAGGACAGTAGCGGGGTTGGAAAAAAGCCATATATCATGATACTCAAAGACATTTTAATGACGCAACATGTGTCAATATATTCAGTTCCAGTGAAGTTTGCAAACGTGTGTACCAGCAAACCAGCAGGAAATAATACAGAATCAAATGAATGATTTTGTGACATCCATTCTAACTAAGCAGTTTGTGCAGTTGCACTGGTTGCTATTTGCAGGCTCTCAAAAAAATAGGTTTTGATAACAGTGTTCTAGTTCTAGATGTGCATGCGGTATGCTCATGAAAGTAAATCACTATTTTGTCACATGATGCACTTTGTGAATTGTAATAACATAAATTGGATCCAAGCTCATTAATAAGATACAGTTTTATGCACGGTGCATATTGTAAAACCGCATGTTTTGTTGAGTTTTCTTTGTTAAAAATTAGTACAGTTCCACCATAGCAATGACTCCCAGCCTGAGACAACAGAAAAAAGCCCTGTTCTCACCTGGCATTAACAGGGGTCTGGGTGTTCTGATCACAAGCTCTAAGTACAGGTTGGAACAGACCCAAGACTCACTGAGATCCAGTCACACACATTTGGAGGTCCATATTGTTTTTTTCTATTTGATTTATTATTTTTCTTTCACTTTCCGCCAAATAAGTATTGCATTTGTAAATGCATGGCTGACCCCCAAAAGCACAACTGGTCTGTTCAAATGTAAATGATATACAGGTTTATTTGCATTTAGAGCGGGGAAGTAAGATATGATCACCAGTGGTCAGTCATTCTTGTGGAGACGCATTCTAATACAAAGTGTGAGTTGACGTTCTTAGAGCTGTCCACCGGTGATCAGATTACTCAAGACGTATCTTAATGCCAGGTGTCAACAGCGTCTAAGTGAAGTACCACTTATCTACAGAGGTCAAAAAGTCTAAGAACTACTGCTCTAAAGGCAGCGCACCTCTACACATTTTAATGCACAATTACTGTTTATTTACGGAATTTAACATATTGGAACTTCTGCATGTTTATTTCATTTTTATTTCATTATATTAAAGTGGAATATGTGGAAATTATGTGCTTAGAATTGATGGAAAATAGGCCACATACATTTTTTTCCTTGGGTGGAACTCAAGGTTTGCCCTAGGTTTGACTGCAACATTTTTAAACCTTAAGACACTCTGGATAAGAACCTCTGTAGAATGCATTGTGTGTTCTCTACAGAGGTTGTGTTAACTTGTACAAAACTTAATGGGTGTCACGGACGACGGGGGAAATCCGCATCCGTGATTTACCTCGGGGGCAGCAGGGACAAGACAGACAGGCTTCCATGATGTCAGGCTCTTTATTAACATGATTGTGAAAACAAGAAAACAAAAACCTGGCTCAAGGGCCACTACAAACATGAACATGAAAACAAGGAATGGAGGCGATGGACAGACGATGTGAAATAAACCAACAGAACTTAAATACAGACAGCACAAACACAAAACAGGTGAAAACAGGAAACAAGGAGCAAACAGAACAGAACGTCAAAATAAAAGCCCCAAAAACACAGACAAAACCAAACCAAAACAGCGACCCCTAACGATCGCTGGCCGAACCGTGACAATGCGACAAGATGTCAAGAGCACTGGAAGGTAATGTCAGGTGCATTTACAAGGTCCCAAATTCTAAAAATGTATAACAAATACTGTTTGAATGTTCATCTTAACACAACATTGACATTGACATTATTCCAACTTTTAAACCATAACATCTACAGACAGACTGCTCTCTGTTATAAAGGTGTCAGTGTGGAACTATTGACTGATATATATATATATATATATATATATGTTTTTGTTCTTAAGTCTGCCTGAAACTTAACCATTAATGTGTTGAGTTACTGCAGCGTAAAACATGCTGATCCTCTCGTATGTCATGCTGAGTTGTCAGACTGCTCCAGCGTGCAGAAGTCAGCTAACTAGTGGTCAGATATTCCCTCTGAGGCTGCCTTTTTAATATCCTCGCCAATACTGATTTCACACTCAGGTTTCAGATTTTGAATGAATAATTTTGCTGCTGTCAATGTTTTTGTCAATAAAATGACAGAATTTGTACAGTAGAAATTCTATGTACAATAGAATTTGTTACAGTGAAGACATATATATTAGGGCTGGGCAACAAATTATATACTTATAATTTTTTTTGTGCTTGACCACTTCACCTCAATCTAACAGGGATACTTACTACTGAACATAGACCTTGTGGGGTTTGGGGTAGGGCGCACACAGTGGTCTACGCCTCAGCTGTCATCCGGGAGGGAAAACGTGGAGTTTACTGTATTAGTGCTCTAAAAAGAGTCTATTTCTACTAGCTGTGACATGGATCTATGCTGATGGATTTATGCAAGCCAGCCTCTCATCTTATCTACTTAAAGTGCAATAAGGCAAATACTTCATGGTTCTGAAAGTGTACATAGCCTACCTATCTGAATTCAATCAAAAAGGATAAGTTCAAGGGGAAGAAGTAGTCACAGTACCTTTGAAGTCTCTTCAGTGACACATTGAAAAATGTAATTTTATTAAGACAGTTACATTCAGTTCCCCTAAAAAACACCTTTAACCTGGTGAATCAGATGTTCCTTGAAGACAGTCCATTAAGGATATTACAGATAAGGGGCACTTTAAGTAGCTTTGACCCTCTTCTAACCAAAAATATTTTCTTGGAGCAAACCCAAAATGCTGGCTAGTACTCTCCCACCTACATGTCTCCTCTCTTCTCCTCCTGCCCTCTGTAGGATGAGAAGAACCAGATGATGACAACGAATGTCTGGCTGAAGCAGGTGAACCCAGTATTATTATATAATTTATCAACTTGTCGAACAAATGTTGAAGGGCAAATTAAGATTAGGATGCGAGGATGAGACTCTATTCATGATGTACCATGAATAAATAAGAACACACAAGAACGCATTTTGAGAAAAGGCCAGCATGTCCAGTCAGCTACAGAAACTCTTCCCAAACATCTTAGCTAGCACAGTTCAGGCTCTTCAAAAACGCTTTGTAAATACTGATGCAAGTTCAGGGTGTGTATTTTGTCTAAAAATTGTGTTATTTTCATATGAATATGTTGTTTAGACCAGGCTCTAGATAGTACTGTATGCCTTTCCTTATACTCCCATGTGTATATAGTATACATCAGTGTGCAAATTGCATCTGCCAGAAAATAAAGAAGGTGTGACTACTGAGATATGCCCACACTTAGTAATCAAAAATACTTCAGATAGAAAACAATTAGTCATGGTACAAAAGCAGAAAATGTATTCAATATTCAGATTCTGCAGGTTATTTTGGTACTCTGTCGATTGCTATGGAAATAAGTTACCAGAGCCCCTTTTACTTCAATCTTTTCAACAGACTGCATAGAAGTCATTTTACAGTGTGTTAGGTTGTGCCCTGCATTCCCCTGGATGCATACTGACAGCCTCAGCCTGTGTAAAATGATGATCACACAGTTTTTAGCAATGAGAGAGAGAACTGCAGTGGGTCAAATATCCATCCTGTTCAACAAGATCAAAGGGGGAATCTGCACAATGATGAGAATTACATGAATAACTTCTTGAATCTGCGTATCTAGGAGTGGAACGACTACAAACTGCGATGGAAGCCTTCTGACTATGACAATGTGACATCCATCCGGGTGCCATCTGAGCTCATTTGGGTTCCAGACATTGTGCTATACAACAAGTGAGTACTATTAAGTAATAATAAACAAACAGGCATTTATTGTCAAGAAAAGCATATCTGAGGTGATGGATGGTAACTTCAAATGCCGCAAAGAGCATGAAAAATGCTGAGTTGGCTCACATGGCATTCCAGAGGTGAGGTGAGGTTATATTGTCACCAGTGTAATGCAATACCATATTTATCAACTCTCTCAGAAGCCTTTTGCAACATATCAAAAGATCACCACCTGCTGGTTCTTAGTAGTATTACAGCTTCAGTAGCAAAACAACTTCACTAGAACTTGGTACCACTTTTGCCACAAAAATTAAAAGGCATTATAAAAAACAATATAAACTGTCATTGCCTATTGTTTCAAATCAGATTATAAAAATACACAAATCGTAAGTTGAGTTGTAGATGTTGTGACTTGTTTATGTAATTAGTATTAGGGATCTAATATGTTCTTTGAACTAAAGAATAGATTACATTTACATTGAGTTTTTATTCTGTATTCACAGGGCTGCGTTTACACTCTTGTGCTTGCTTTGATGTTAATTACCGGTACTTGCAAAATCATGGCAAAAAGTGTTCTGTGCTTTATTTGCAAATGAAGACTGTATGCACAATAACTTTGCATCAAGTGAATGTTTTTTCTCCATTTCTAATTTAAAACACATTAATTATGTATTGAAAAGCTAGAATTTTCTCTTGTTTCAATGAGTGTGTTCCAATGAGATATGAGTGAAAGTAATTAATATAACACTCCGGCATGTTCCCCCTTTGTAATAACTTTAATTTGTAAGAGCTAAAACAGTCTGACTTACATTTTGTGTGTGTGTGTGTTTCCTTCTCAGTGCTGATGGAGAGTTCGCTGTGACTCACATGACCAAAGCTCACCTCTTCTATAACGGAAAAGTGCGCTGGGTTCCCCCGGCCATCTATAAGAGCTCTTGCAGCATCGATGTCACGTTCTTCCCTTTCGACCAGCAGAACTGCAAGATGAAGTTCGGCTCATGGACGTACGACAAAGCCAAGATCGACCTGGAGCGACTGGAGACCACGGTGGACCTGAAGGACTACTGGGAGAGTGGCGAGTGGGCTATCATCAATGCTGTGGGCACCTACAACACCAAGAAATACGACTGCTGCCACGAGATCTACCCGGACATCACCTACTTCTTCATCATCCGCCGTCTTCCTCTCTTCTACACCATCAACCTCATCATTCCCTGCCTGCTGATCTCCTGCCTGACAGTGCTGGTCTTCTACTTGCCTTCAGACTGTGGTGAAAAGATCACACTTTGCATCTCTGTGCTCCTCTCACTGACTGTGTTCCTCCTGCTCATAACCGAGATCATCCCATCAACCTCACTGGTCATTCCACTCATTGGTGAGTACTTGCTTTTCACCATGATCTTCGTCACGCTCTCCATCATCATCACCGTCTTTGTGCTGAATGTCCACCACCGCTCACCGGGGACCCATGAGATGCCCCGCTGGGTACATGCTGTCTTCCTGGAGCTCATCCCCCGCTGGCTCTTCATGCGAAGGCCGGCACCTGACAGCCGCCGCAGACAAAGACTGCTGCTCCTCCAGCAGGGCCAGAGGTCACGGGCACATGGGGCAGCATGTCTGAGCACCTCAGCCAGCTGGTTCAGGGAGGAGTCGAGGACCTGCTGCTATGAGGACTTGGAGCTTGGTACGCTTTCTTCTGCCTTTTCGCTCTCCTTCCGCCCTCCTTCCCCCCGACCACCTGGCTCCACGCCTCCACTGCTGCAGAAGCATGGACCTCCATCCAGACAGGAGATGGGCATGACCTGTCTGCCAAACTCCAGGCATCCAGGAGCCAGAGTGAACCACACCAAGCGGCCCACCGAAGACAGCCAGAGGTACCCTCTATCTCCCAGCGTCATGCAGGCGCTGGAAGGGGTTCACTACATAGCCGACCATTTGAGGGCAGAAGATGCAGATTTCAGTGTGAGTATGACAGTGTGAGAGTGTATTTTAATACCAGCTAACCATTAGAACATGAATGTCACAAATGGGAAACTGGTGTCATACAGCAAAACAACTTAAATGGAAGTTCCCCACACGCAAATGCCCTTAAAAAACAATATTCTTTTATTTTAGGTCTTTAGAAATAAATGGAAAAAAAACACAAGGGCGAGTTTTTAGGAGAGCAAACACCATTTTTAGGATGTTTTGAACCATCTTTATTTGTTGAAACCAAATTTTACATAAACACTAAGTTCTAAGAGGTAAATATATGACTTATCCTGGTAAAATATGTGTGTGTGTGTGTGTTTTTTTAAATAATTTAAGATAATTTGATCACAGCGTTTAAAATCAACCTAAATTGCAAATACGGAAGCATTTTTTAAAATTAGCATGACTTATTTCAGTGTGAAACTACCTGTGGGCGAGGTATTTGGTCAGGATTTGATTGTTATACAGAAAGTGGGGTTTCTAAAACAACAGTTAGACCTGCAGAATCCTGTGGATCATTGCTGACATCGGTTTTGTCAAAATGCTCAAAATGGCTGCTTATGTATTTTCAGTAGTTTCTGAAACATGGTTCTATTTGACTGAAAGCTGAAGTAACTGATACACGAGGAGACATGCACATAGAGGGCTGTCTGCTACAGCATAACTGCCATAGCTCAGTTCCATGTATATGCATCCTAATATAGCAAGTGGTTCTCTGCATAGATGGAGCTCCTTCAGCTTTTTTGAAAAGGAATGCATGATGGATCCTAATATAACTGCTTGACACAATGTCAAATTAAAGGACGACTAAAATGTGAGATAAAATGTTTGTACTATGTATTATACAGATGTGTACTGTATAAAGCTCATTCTATTGTCCTTTACTCTTTTACTACAATGTGGAAAGAAAAAAACCCTAAAGGTCTGTGTGTCCAAACTTTTGACTGACACTTTACATCAAAGCGCCATCTATATCTTATTCCGTTTTTGCCAGTCTGTATTTATCACCATGCTTTGCTAAATGAACTACAATGTAGCTGTAAATGTTCAGTGTGTAAAATATTTGTATCATTTCGTAGCCTATCCAGCCACTCACTTTGATCTGTCTGATCTCTTGACCCAGGTTAAAGAGGACTGGAAGTATGTTGCCATGGTGATCGATCGGATCTTCTTGTGGATGTTCATCATAGTGTGCCTGCTGGGCACCATCGGCCTGTTCCTCCCCCCCTGGCTCGCTGGCATGATTTAGAGCCTGGCCACTCTCACATTAATAGACATGTACAGGCACTGTCCAAACACTAATCAGAACAAGCAGTGGGAATGCTACATGTAGAGGAATCATACGGAAACAAAGCGCTCCTTCAGCTGAAGAAAAAGACAGATGAACTTAGAAATTCCTCACAGTGAAGAGTGGTGGCCGCACAAATCCCCGGAGAGCAAAATTATCTCTGAATGTAAAACCTTGCAAGTATTGTAATTATTGTTGAATAAAAAGCGGCACCTTTAAAAAAAAAACTGTAATCTCTCTTTCTCAGGGTTGATCAGGTTTTGAGGCAATGTGATTCCGAGGGTGGGATCTGTTCTTTCATAATCTCAAAAAGCTGTGGTGTTTTAAATGCGAAAGCAAGGGAAGTTTAACCTGGTTTTCATTAGAGATGCTCCGATCAGCATTTTTGGGGCCGATTACTGATCACCAAGATCATGATCTGCCGATCGCCGATCACAGAATGGCAGGGGAATGGGAATCTTTTGTCTATAATCTAGCAGAGTTTGCACTATTTGTAGAAATGAAACCAACTCTAAATTAACTATATTGAAAAAGAGAGAGAGGGAAGGAGACGATTGGCATGCTCCGGAAAAGTCACGAACGAGTGAGAGAAAGAGGGGCACATAGAGCGCGCGCGCGACAGAGAGAGAGCGAAACAGAGAAAGAGAGAGAGACAGATTTAAAACGGACGCGATCCAAACGAGAGAGAGGCACAGAGAGAGTGCGACAGAGAGAAACAGAGAGAGCGACTGAGACAGACAGAGAAAAAGAGAGTAAATCCGCGCTAAAATATCAAGGTGAAAGTCACCATAGCTTGCGAACACTTTGAAAACCTTCCAGACGGGAGAACTCTGCTGTTGTTTACTAGAGCTGAGCGATTCACGCCTCATGCGGGTGAATCACCCGGATCCATTAAATAACTCACGAATCACGAATCCGAGGTCTCCATTGAACCGGTTCCGTCGAGTCCTAACGTCATCATGTCAAAGTTATAAA
>JBBPDH010206089.1:0-14326 GCA_037974565.1 Clupeocharax schoutedeni
TTTAGCTGACGCTCTTATCCAGAGCAACGTACATCAGTGCTTAAGAAGTCCACAACTGTTTCTTACCTGAAAAACAGGTTAAATCCATGTCAACTATTTAACCAAGATAGTGCAGTCAGAGCATCTATACAACAACTATCACATAATAACTAGCCATCACCTAACCCAACAATACATAAGCCATATGTATTGCAGCTGCAAATATTGCAGCTGTCACTCTCCCCTCTACCAAAAACACTTATTTTGTAGAACCCTTTCCTTTAAACCATCTGCCCAGTTTAGTCATAGCTGTGTCGACGTGTGTGTGTGTTAAAGGTCATTCTGAGCATAGAGCAGATGCTCTAACACAGAAGGTGTGTGATGTGTATAAATGGGCTTCGTTGGCTCTATTTTTGCAAGCCGTTTTTTATGTGTGGGAGGGCGGTAGGAACACACCTCTGTCAGAGTGCGTCACCCACTGTTTGCAGCTGCTAAAAACAGATCTGTTACACATGTGGCTCTGCACACTGCCAAACACTCGCTGCCCACCATGTGAATCCTCACACGGCGAGACATGTTGCCATTTTTACCCTAAATGTGGCAAAGCCCATTGAATTTATGTAACTTAAAATATTAACTATTATTATTATTATTTCCATTTATTCATTTTGGATCAACATTAAGGACCCACTTAATGACTGGCAATATGTTGTGTATGAGTGTATTTAGATGCTGATGCCGTCTTAAGGTTATCTGGCTCATCATCTTTAATTTCTGATCATAAATCACTTCAGCCCTGATTGATCTCATATGTTTGCTCATTCATCTCCATTCAGAATGATCTGTCCCTTTACCACACACAGGTCCAGTTTCTGTGCCTTCATTAGTCATCTCCTCAAATCCATCTCCATAATCGATAGCCATTTTCTCCATTATGCTTCCCTTATGACTTTTCATTTTTCCTTCTTTTTTGTCTTCCCCTTCTGTAGCTGCTTAGCAGCTATAGCTTTCCTTTCTCTCTAATCCATCTTATTATCCCATATTAGTCTTTTATCGACAAAACTCCAGTTTGTTTTCTCCATTCTCAAGTCTTTATTCCACTCTTAAAAACAGAGGTTCCAAAGAATTATCAGGAGCAATGCTATGGGTAACCACATTTGGTTCCCTCAATAAGTTCTTTAAAGTGGTTATTTGAAGGAATGTGCTAGTGTTGAACTGTTACATCAGTATTGTCGATTACCTGAAATATTTGAGATGCAATAGGTTCTTTCTTATTGCGATTAATGCCATTTCTTTACACACAGCTACAAAGCTGAAAGTATACTTCATGTATAAACCCCTGCTTATTGGCTACATTTTTCTTAGAACCTAACTAACAATTTTCCGTGGAAACCGCAGATATGCTCTGTATGTTTATTTGCTGTTGTGACACCTGGGCCTTGTCCACTTTGCCCTCTCATGCTTGTGCTTGGTTGTTTATGTTTGGGGTGGTCTTGCCTTGCTAAGTGCTGCACCCAAATATAAACAATCCAGCACAAATAGGAAGGGGCATGGCGCACAAGGCCCGAACGTCACAGTGAGTTGTACTGGAGGTTTGATAGTAGCCAATCCCAGAACGTTATTTATTTCTCCTTGCTGCTGATTGACTGCTGCCCTGTGACACATCTCTGGCAACTGCAGTCCAGAATTTCCCCTATGTAGCGACTGTAAAGCCCTATATTTTACTGTAAATTAAATGAATTCATTACTGTAAAATGACAATGCACACTAAAGAAAACATTATAACAGTAATAATTTATTACAGTGCTGGCTATACAGGGGTAACATTGGTATTTTACATTCTGGCAGGATTTCAGTGAAAATTGTACAGTACAAATACGGGTTTACCTTTAAAAATTTTAAGGGTAATGTATTAAGCTGAGTTTAAAATGAAATTAAAGTGGGGTTATTTAAGGTTTACACTATAAAAATACACACTTTTAGGTATTTTGAATTTTCTGTTCTTTTGAAAAAGCATCTAATTTACTGCTATGGTGAACAAATGCTAGATGAAAAATGTTCTTTCATATCATTGCCCCTAAGACTGTAGTCTAGGTTCTACAAATGCTTTCATATTATTATTTAATTGCAGCCAGTTCAGCCATTTTATGTAGAAAATAGGGCTTCAATCTGAAACTGCTTCCAGCTCACTCCTCTCTGTTGTGAGAATATAAACGCCTCATCAGTGAATACAGTGAGAACATTACTGGTGGATACCTGGGCAGTATGACCTGCTGAGTAAAAGGGGTGAAGGTTCTACTGTGGTTTGAGTCAAGCTTGTCTAATTCTTTCACATTTTAATTGGCTGTTTTTTATTCAATGTAGCATTGCTTTGCTTTATGGTAATATTTCAGCTGACTCCTCATACATTTGTTAAAAGATTGAGTGGATACTTAATTAATCAGCAATTAAAATGGATAGATGTCACTGGATTTCATTGACTGTCAGTTTATTGACGTTTGTTATTACTAGGCACAGGGACTATTGTGGGGATGTCATTTGTTATGCTTAATTACACTGGCAGTATTTTTATGCAATAATTATCCCAGAAACCCACCCTGCTATGATTCTGTGTCTGGTAATAGCCTCAGGCCTGGCGTCACAGATGTTTTTCCTTTGCCTTTTACACATTTGTGACTAGGAATTGGTTTTCACCCTACAAGGGCCTGTGTGTGGGTCCACACATCAGACCTTAACTTCCATAACTGCATAATATATTTTAATTTAATTGATTTACTAAATAATTTACAGTAGCTGTAGAATACTGTAAGATTTATAACTGATTAAAAGCCTTCTATTTAAGGATTTACTGGTCCCTATAAGAGATATTAGCAACCATTAAAAATAGGGCAGATAAATTGTTCTGGAAATGTATCTTTATTAAAAGATCTATAGCTACTAGAGGTACCACTGGTCCCGTATAATGTGTGGACTGATATGAGCAGAAAATACTGGATCGCCCAGAATGAAAACAGAATGATTCTGACAAATTTATCCTAAAAGAGCTTCTTGTATTGGCCAATACTCACAATCAGTTTCAGAATGAAAAAAAGAGGTATCGTGTCATCTGTGATAGCAATAATATGATTAAATCTACAGAATTATGATAAAAATTGGATAGCTCTTCCAGACAGTTAGTACAGTATATTGTAGGACATTACAAAAGTATTATATACCGTGAAGTGAATGAAATTATCTGCTTAAGGTGGCATCTGTCTAGGGGCGGGATATTTTATCGCACCAAGAGAACAGTCAGTTCTTGAAGCTGATGTGTTAGAAGCAGAGGCATATTGACGTATGCTGAGCCAATAATTGTGATGGCTCTATGGCCAGGTCAGTGCATTTCCGAAATGCCAGTTCTTGTGGCATGTTCCCAGTGTACAGTGGTTAGTACATAGACAAGGGACACAAAAAAGAACCTGTGAAGCAGTGACAGGGTAATGAGCACCCAAGGCTCATTGATGCGTGTGGGGAGTGAAGACTAGCCTGAATTGTCTGAAAACAAAACAGAGCTGTTGTACCACAATTTTCTGAAAAAGTTAATGCTAACAATGATAGAAAGATGTCAGAACACACAACTTGCTTTGCTGGAAAAATTATATAAATGATCACCTGCAGTGGATACAGAATAGAATCACCCCTTCAAATATTTACATTTTGTTGCTTTGAAGCCTGAAATGTCACACACACACACACACACACACACACACACACACACACACACACACACACACACACACACACACACACACACACTCAATTCAACCAGTGTAATTTATCAGATCAAAGTGAAAACAGATTAAAAAAACCAGACAATAAACAATCGCTGGGATGGATAAAATACACCACCTTATAAAAAAAATATCTGTAAGGTGTAACTCATCATTTGCTTCTCTACACACCAAGCTAATTGTGCCCAGTAATTGTTTTGATTAGCTTGGCATGGAAACAGCTATTCCTGGAACATGCTTGGTAGTGCTTGGTAGTGAAAGCATACAATTAACAATGGGTGGCAAGGCACTGTCAGTGTCAGGTCTCACCTGACACAAGTCAGGTAATCAGTACATAATTCTAAGACTTTATCAATCCTTGAAAGACAATGAAGTATATAAAGAAGAAGTCGAAACTGAAAGATTGAGGAGTAAACTGGTCCGAGACGCTACCAAGAGGCCTGTGGCAACTTAGGAGCAGTTACAGGAATTTTTGACGAAGGGTAGTAATTTTGTTAATGTGACATCTAAGCCAACACAGATCACCGTCCAAAGAACACCATACCTATAGTAAAGCATGGAGAATGCAGTATCCTGTTGGTTGAGCATTTTTCTGCAGCGGAGACTGGGACACAGAACTGAAGGAAAAATGGACGGGACAAAATATACTTCAGAAAAACCTGCTGCCCTGTGCAAAAAAGTTGTCAACCTTTCATGTTTTAACATGACGACCCAAAGCCCATAGCAAAACTGACCACACATTGGCTGAAAGAGAAAAATCAGAATGTTCTTGAATAATAATGAAAAACTGTCCACCAACAGTCATTATATAATTTAACAGGGCATTCTGAACAAAATTTGAGTAGTTCTGATAAGAGGAGTGGGAACATATTGCACAGTCTAATTGTGCGAAGCTGGTAGAGAAATATCCTGACAGACTCAAAGCAGTAATTAAACCAAATGTGCTGACACATGGGGGATCTTTTGTCGAGCCAATGATTCTGGTATTTATTTTTCTGTTGTTATATCTGTTACTTCGATGCTTGTGGCGAGTAAATACAGCTAACTTTTTTCAGGTCTCCATTTTAGCAACAAAATGTGGATATTACGATGGAGGCAATTCATTTCTATATCCACTGTACATATAAGGTTACAAATGACATGTTAATTCAATTGTATTGTAATTTGACCCAGTATTTAACATATCCAGGGTGTAAAGAAACATCTTATTTGTTTGCATATATTTTAGTATAGAATTGAACTTAAATCTAGACTAAATCTACATTAATCTAGATTAATTATTGGCGTGGTGGATAGGATACTGGCCTCTGGACCAAAAGGTCATGGGTTTGAATCCGACCTTCAGCACCACCACTGATTTCCAGAGCAAGACTCTTAACCTCAAGTTGCTCCAGGGAGACTGCCCCCTGTAGGTAAGGAATGGAAGTTGCTTTGGATATAAGTGTCTGGTAAATGTTACAAAAAGAAAAAAGAAAAAAATCTCTAGGTTTCGTAGCATTGCTGTGCCTTGGGTTTATTTTAATTTAATTTTCCGTGGTGCAGTCTGTGATAATGGCTTGAGAGTTGGCAAGAGAAAGAAAAAAGAAAGGGGAAGAAAGCATAAGAGTAAGAACATGCTGGCCTTTGACTCAGAGGTGACTGCTGAGAACAGGTGTAATGTAATTACTGTGTGCTTTGTCTTCTCTTTCTGTCCCCCTGACTGCTCTCATGCTGCTGGCAGGGAATTTGGTCACCTAGTGTGGCTGCTTCAGACTACCGGGGAACAAAGCCCAAATCGACTGCACTCAAGAAAATTACCAGGTTGGCTATGAGGAAAAACACCATGCTCCAAATGCAACTACATATGTGACCTTAGAGATTGACATGAAACAATTTAAAAGACCAAAATCTACCTTTTTCTTTGTGATTCTGTTCTATTCCTTGGAGTCTACTCACAATGTCTGCATGAAAATGTTTCATGCTTCATGGTTTAATTTTACATACCCAAATTAACTGACTGTATCGGTATTCTTGTATTTAAAAATCAGAACAGGCTGAAATGTACAGAACAAATTATTGAGTTCAGACTGACTTCCCCAGGGACGTTACCTTTGGTGGGCGGCATAATTAATGATAAGGACAACTGCCAAATTATTGATTAATCTCTCATTAATCAACCTAATCTCACAATGAACATAATTCTAGGAAAATTAAATATTGCATGTGACATAATTATTGGTACCCCTAGAATTTCTTATAAGCAAAATATGTAATTAAAGCATGTTTGTGTTTGAGTGGTTATCCATAACTTCCTGTTTCTCAAAATAGTATAATAACGAATAGTAACAAAATAGTAATGATAGTAGTAGTCTTGTAAAACAACAAGACTAAGGTGCAGCTTTTTCCCAGAGGCTGTGAGGGTTACAAACTCAACTAACTGAAGCTGTTTCCTTTGCACATGTATATTAAATTATGGCACGTTTGTTAGTGAGTCTATATGTGTATTACCATGTTTTTTTATTGCTATTAGGGATTATGTACGCTGCTGATCCTGAATGAGAAATTTCGTTATACCATGTTTCAACATAGGACATTTTGGGGCATAATACATTGCATCACCTGAAAAGTTACTATTTTGGTAAAAATATGCAAATGTATCCATGGTTGTGAAATTACAGGAAATACAAGACTAAGGAACAACTGAAAAAGCTTGTTTCTGTGTAATTGACTGTTTGGCTATTTTTGGCTCATGATCATCACTGGTTCCAGCTGCTTGACTTATATGCTAATAGTGTTACCAGTGCTGTTATTATTAGTGTTGTTGCTATTAGAGTCTTGACATAGAAGTCAGCCTAGTGCCCCATAGCACATTCCCTACCTGCCTCTCTCTTCCCCTCCTCCCCTGGCCTCCAGTCTGAATGGAATAGTGTCAGACTGTCTGGCTAAACAGAGCTCAATAATTCATCTGTCAGCATCTGGGAAAGCAGCCAGACTTTCATAAAGTCCCAGCGCCTAAGAGAAGCTGCAGTGTATTGCTCACAGACCCGCCTGCAAAGTCACATTTAAACGAATGTGCTCTGTCCTCCGTCACTGCACTGATAGAGCCCTGTAAAATTAGTGCAGATGAGGCTCAAATTGGCAGGGTGGTGAATAGAGACACAAGCTTATGGTTAAAAAAAATCAGCAGCCTGACTTTGTATTCCTGACAAACCATTTGAAAGGTCTTCTTCAGTGAACACTGACTGAAAGATGCAGTGTGTATTGCAACAGAACAGTGAAGAAATGTTCGGGATGAAAGATGCAAGGGCCTGGCAGTTTGCCTTTTACAGCTGTCCACAGGGACAGTACATTTAAATGTTGTATTTACTTTTTAAAAATAATATAGTTAGACATTGGACTCATTGGTATAAGAGGTTAAACGAGGTCTTGTAAGGCTATTTATACATTATAGTCTGTGTATTACAGGCATATTGTACACTACACAGAAGCTTCTCAATACTGCATTTCTTTCTCACTGTCTGTCTCGCACTCTATCACTCTCTATCTCTCTCTCATTTTTTTTTCTTTTACTCTCTTATTCTAGCATTTTATTTTTCTCACATAGTTTCTCAGATTCTTTCACATTCTTTCACATCTTTCTCACTCAGTCTGATTTCTCTCTCTGTCTCACCCTCTTTTCCATCTTTCAGTCTCACTCTGTTTTCTGTCCTTTGTTCTCTCTTTCACACATTCTGTATTTCTGTCACTCTACTCTCTCTCTGTCTTGCTGTACTATTCCTTCCTTTTTATCATTACCGCCCTCTCATCTTCATCTCTCCCCTCTCCTCGCTTGCCCCGCCCAGCTGTTCCCTCCCATTTTCTTCTAAAAGAATCAGGTCACGCAGCTACAGCCGACAGAGGGTGAACGTGGGGAAAGCAATAAGCAGCACCAGCAGCACCTGCTATACATCACTGACTGAGATGACATCATTGTTGTGAGAGACAAACAGCATACATTCTATACACAAACACACACACACACCAGCGTGTTGCCCCTATACATATGTCATCACGACTAGGTTTACTGCAGACAGACTGAAGGTGAGGCAAGGTGACCATAGGCATGAGCGTCACGTACAGGCCCAGGGCTCCCACTCTCTGGCAGCCTAATTGAATAGACCAGCGTGTAATGACTTAAATGCTGGCTGTGCTGGGACCGAAGCAGTAATGATATTGGGGAAGTCGTTCAGGGTCGATGTCATTGGGTTTGATCAGAAAATGCTGATCAGAAAATGATACTTAAGTCAACTATGTTCCCTAATGGAGTCTTCCTCTTACGTGACATCTTAAATGATGCTGCCACACAGGCCCACTAGCGGTGCAAAAGTGTCCAGACACACCTTTTTAACTGGCCTATCAAAGTTCTGCCTCTAAATGCACAGCCGTTGCCTTCAAAAAATGTACAAAAGTCATTAAACCTAATGAAAGGTAATTGACTAATTCACTTAGCATATTACCTAACAATTTCTACAATGCACTTGTGGACAGAGCATGGAAAATTTGAACATTTAGAGCCATTTAGTGGAGAGAGACTAAGTCTAGTCAAAGTATAGAGAGAAAATGAGAATTTCCTTGTGCACTTGTGAAGTTCTGTGTAGTAAAGCATAAGTAGGTGTAAATGTGCTAATGTGTGAAAAAGATGTTGACATGAAGATCAGCTGCATGCTCTATGTCTGTTTTTATGCTTGTTCTTTTTATCATTTTGTTTTTATGTAGATTCTGTAAATTGTCTGCTTTTATGCTTGTTTCCTTTTATCATTTTACTGTGCACAGTGTCCTTGAGTGTTTTGAATGGCACTTTTCAACCAAAATGTATTATTATTATTATTATTATTATTATTATTATTATTATTATTATGTCAGTGGGGTAGAAGAGCAGCTACCTCCGGTAGTGTGCCTGACATGGGTGTGTGATTGAAGTGTTGTGCAGCAATAAGCTGTAGAATGGCCCTTATATTAATTCTGGTGTCAATTCAGCATACTATGCTGGGAGAATGAATAGCTGTGCTTGTTTCTGTCTGTCTGGGTCAGCCTGATGAAGTAGATGTGAGAGATTGCCCTTTGCTGCAGGAGCTGTGGAGATGGGCTGCATTCAGAGTGCTCCGGTGTGCCCTGCTCTCTGCTCACACATGTACTAAGCTAAAGGGCACTCTGCAGTGACGTGAGAGGGCAAGTGTGACCTGCAGTGTCCTGGTCTCACTATGCCCTTTAGCGTGTTTAAATAGATGCTAACTGCCCTATAAAGCTTTCATATGAGGCAGCTATAGTATTAATGTCATCTCTGACATAACAAAACTTTCCGACTCCCATATCGTAACTTTGCAGGAGAAAGGAAAACACATGACTGCATTTAAATGTACATGATGTAACAGAATATTTTTGTTTTGATAATTCATATTCATATAATGGATAATTCATTATTTTGAACCATTTCTACAGACCATTCATCTTCATACAATAGAAAAAGGCAACTGTTGCAAAGGATGGGGAACAGTTGCAAATATTGATATTGGGGGATGATGAAAATTACTAAATGTAAAACTTGACAGTATTCATTGTCATTTACTAGCATTTACTAGCACTAGATGTTGATCTTTCAACAAATAATTGCTTTCTGCTCACATAAGTGGCTTTGCGTATAACTAACTCAGATGTCTAAAACTTCTGCAAAGCCCCATTATACAATCAACCTACAAAAGTGGTGCAGTGGTGAACTTAAGACCTATAGGATTAAAAGAACGTCTTTATGAATCCATGTTTAATCAGGTTTTTGTTACTGCGGGTGTGGAGCAGGCTGCCTAATAAACAAGGGGGTGGCTGCTCTGAGGGTTGGTGTGTGTATGACTCATAAGAAAAAGGGCATCTGTGCATGGCCTGCAGCCTGATGATCTGGTTAATCATGTGCACATTTCAGATCTTCAAATGAACGGTCCTTGCAATCTGCTTGCAGGGCTTTTTGCAGCTTTGTCAGAAAAGTTAGCATTATGATGAATCTAACATCTTCTGTCACATCTAGCCATAGCATTATACTCTACATTTAATGTAAGAGGACCAACATAGACCCACAACACGCACCCCTCCACACACACACACACACACACACACACACACACACACACATACACACACACAATTAGGACAGGGGAAGATATGCTACCAGGATATGCTATGGGAAGAAGTCAAGCCAGCAGTAATCTGTTTTTCAGGGAACATCCTACACACCTTGCTGTTTTGATCCGACCCAGTCATCCAGTCATAAGATCTGGCACTTGACAATGTTGCACAGATCTTTATGCCTGTCCATTTGTCCCATGTCCAACGAGAACCTAGTGTTGTATTTTCTGGACCTTGACTTGCACAATTGTAGATAATCAATGTTATTTGCTTCATATATGAGAGTGGTTATAAGGGCTCAGCATCATGTATATTGTGTAGCCCTAGTTTGACGAAGTATGATTAGATCTTTAGTCTATTTTTTAAAGAGAGTAAAGAAGGGATGGAACTTCTTCTACTAAGACATTACTAAGACAGCTCTACAGGGGTAGAGCTGTCTTAGTAATGCATATATACATGACTCCAGAGGTCTTGATGTAGAATCAAACTGCTAGTTAATAGTGTAAATCACAGTTCCTGCCACATTATCCATGGCCAGACAATCTAACACTATGAATTACATCCTGCACTTGTTTTGCCTTCATTTCCCTAATTGCCAGTTATTTCACTGTTCAGACGAAACCTCTGATTACCTGTAACAGGGTCCTGTCTTTCAGTGAGCACTTATCAGTAATATTTAACAACAGCACTCTCACTGCATATACAATCACTGGGTTAGATAACTGTCAGTTTGTGCACATTTTTCAGCAACGTTTACAGTCCCATAACCTCTTAGACACTGTGTCTGCTGCTGTGTAAACCCTCCAGCTGTACACACATGCACGTACACAAACATTGCGATGGCATAAGTATGGCATAAGTACGGCATTGTATAATCATCCTCTCATAAGTGATCAAGCATGTTATTTGTACATAAGCATGCATACACGTTGTGAATGCCAAATCACTTGGCCTTAGATTGTGCAAAGTGTGTGCTCAACATGACACGCATAAAATCTCAGTGGTTGTATTTGAAGGCATTGATCTTAATCTTTTTCTGCACACAATCTGCGTCTTAGTTCGGCTTTCATGCTGGTTTGCTGCAAAAGGCTTTGAAATTCCAGCCATGCACTCCAAACATTTGGCTTTTGATCAAATTCCACATTTTAAGACTGTTTTTAATCATTAAAGGGTTTTCTTCAATAATGCATGAGATTGTTTTGTAGTAAAATAAGCTATTGTGAGTAAATATCACACACTTTAGATGGTATTGACACTGTACAATGATAAATTCTTCCAATGTTATAGACATATATTTTTACAGACTCTTTGAAACAGCTTTCCTCAACAGCAATGAAGTGGAATTACCATTAAATGTTCTTCTTATTGGTCTCTGTGCCAAATTTCACACCAAATTACATTTATGTAAATCTTAGCGGTCCTGGAGAGAGGTATTCTCTCTCACAAAAATCTCTTCTGGCATTACATGTATTTCTATGAACAGTTTTATTTCTATGAACAAGCTATTATTACCCACAAAGCTACCTGTGAGCTTGCACCTCTGAACTTTTGAAGTGCACTGCTGCACCTCTGAAGTGCACTGCTGAACTTTTTCATCCTGACATGTCTTTGTAATTCTGTCAGTTCAGTCTCAGCCACAATTCAAAACCCACTTTTTTTTATTATCTTAAGTTCTCACACTGATGTGTCAAGTTTTTCTCTCCACTATGTTTTGAGTCTTACTCTGTTTCCTTTTGTAATTCTTCTGTTGTTATCTGTCCCTGATCCTGTTAATTCCCTTGCTGTGTGTGTGGTTTTTGCTGTACTTTCTCTCCTGGTTTTGTTTTGCATCCTGGATTAAAATGTGCTAAATAAATAAAACGTACCCCAGTTTGAGAATAGTGGTTCTACAGACCCGGTATCTGGCAAAGCAGGTCATTACCCTGCTATGATTGTGGGGCACTGGAGTGTAGACCAGTTCTGTGTGTGGTAGAGTAAAGGGAGAGGGTGCTTGGCTGACCTTGTAGGATTGTTTTGTGTGGCTGGTTGATGAGCTTGGCAGAACAACAGCAAACAAGCAATGAGAATAGCGGTGCTTACCTGCAGTGATCAGCCAAGCTGGTGTGTTTGTGTGTGTCATTTCTTCTACTGCATCTGAACAATAAAACAGACAAAAGGCTAACACACAAATTTATCATAAGGCCACAATTGTCTCACCTCTTCCTTCCCAAATAATTATGTAAACAGTGTTGCAAAAAAAGGGTTTTTGGCGTAATGCCATAAGCACATCACTGATGAATCTTGCAACAGACAACCAGTCACCACATCGTTCCATACTGCACCTAATGTGACATCATTGCACAGCTCATTGAAAGAATACTAACTACCTGTTCATGAGTGATGGGGGAGAGGAAGGGCCATTCTACCCACCCAGAGAGAGTGAATTGTGTTCTCTTGACATTTGGTGGTTTAAAAAATGCTTAATAACACTCAATTATATGGTTCAATTAGGAAGAGAAATTTATCGTATGGAATCAATTTGAAGAACCCTTTATTTGCACAACTCCAGCATATAACTCAGCCCTTAAATCATAAACAGATCCACATATTTTTCTGTTTTTTTCTTGATGGTGAACAACAAAGGAATTCTTGCCCACTTGCATAAACGGTTCTCAGTCACAATCCTGCTGATTAAAGTTCATTTCCCTCTCTTCCCTCATTCGGATAAAATAATGCACAATTAATTCACATAATGTGCCCATTTAAATACACTCACAAAAAAGGCTTGTCTGTATGCTCAGGTCATTTTCTCAAACACAGACTGAGCCCAGTCCTAGACTAGAGAAGATTCATGGATTTGTGCAGTTTTATCTAAGCCTAGTCTATGCCAGCAAAACAATATTTTTAGAAAGAGGGAGTTGCTGTAAAAGACAAAGGGATATTGAACAATAAAACAAAGCTTGCCAGCATTGAGTGCATTAAGGGCAAGTGAAAAATGCTGTGGCAGCAGTGAACATTCTGGCTGATTGAGAGAGGAAGAGGAGAAATGGTAAAAAGGGTTAGAATAGTGCTGCTGCTGACACTTATCAATTAACTGGTTAAGCGTTTAATAAATTAATGATGGTGGATGCTTCAGAAGTACAGGCTCATTAATATTTGCATTAATAAAGTTTAATAAATGCATTAGATCTGCTTTGTCTGTAGGTTGTTTTCTTTTTCCACATTAGGTCATGAACAATTTAAACTGAAAATAGCTAAATAAAACCTTTCAGTCCTTTGCCTTCATTATTGTCTTTTTCGTTATTGTGAAAGTACCTTTCTTGCATATTTTTATTTATACATAATCAACCAGTCATAACACTGAACATTACAAAGAGACTCAGAAACCTGGGCATTTCACAATTTTCCTGTGTAGCCCCTTTTGAAACCATAATTTTCAAATATTTCAAATGTCTCCCTCCTTTATTCGCTAATAAAATAATCTGATATTGTGCTGATGGTGAAATCAGCTCAGCATTGGCTGGACTCTGTGTTTGTGTGTGTGTGTGTGTGTGCTGTTAGTCTTTTCTTCATTCACTCCTTCTCTTCATCTGCAGTCACTCCACGCTTCCACACTGCTTACAGCTCCTAGCGCTATTATTTACTGTGGCCAGTCTGCTGACAGTGTTCCCCTGGTTTCTCAAAGCACACAGCAAACACTTCCTACCTCTCACCTAATAGCCAGAAATGTACATTTTTAAGCATTTTGTAATTCATAATATTCCCAAGAGCATGAAAGTATTATTACAACATTTATGTATTTTAAATGCTATTTGTTTAACATTTAAACATGAACAAGCAGCACATACAGCAGCTTCTAGTAAAAATGCCATATATAACACTGCCAGATTTGGATTGATTTTGAAAATTACAGGGCTGCCAGTCAGAACAGAGCTCATTTCCATATATCAGTCTTAGGGGTTGATAAGATATGAAACTTTATTTATCCCAAGGAAAATTATTGCAGCAATTGCATGCTCAGTGTAACAAGAAAGAATAAAAGAAAAACAGATTAAACAATGAACAAAAATGCAACACACTGAGTGAAATATTCATGTAACAAATAACAATGTAACAAAAACATTTGGAGTTCTGTACCAGCCAATCTGTAGTGCAATAAATGTAGCTTAGTGTTTATGAAATAAAAGTAAATTGCAAAGCATAAAGAGGGTTTAGAAAATAGACAGGTGAAAACAAACTCTGATTTTTGGTACATAAAACCACATAAATGAAAGGGATTTAATTGGAAAAAAATAAAACAAGAAATTTGTAGGACATAGTGAGGCTTGGGCTTTCAGTGTCAGCTTTAGAAAACTCATCACTTACACACGTGTAATACACTGAGAACACATTATTATTATTATTATTATTATTATTGTTATTATTATTATTATTATTATTATTATTATTATTATTATTATTATTAT
>JBBPDH010206097.1:0-14326 GCA_037974565.1 Clupeocharax schoutedeni
AAAAACAGGTGTATACTTATGTCCAAATAGAGTGAAATATTTCACATTTTTATTAAGGAGAGACCATATAGTGTTCTGCCACTGGGTTATGTGTGATCAATCTGAAAAGAGCTGCTGTGATGTAAGAAGTGTCATGTCTCTGATTTTGCAGATACAATAGCTAACTTCAAACCACATGTTAAAACAATTGGCCATGTACTGGCTTCTTAGGGTGGTCAAAAATGTGATAACCATCTCCTTCATGAGGACTCTTTTTCACTATACCTTGACTGTCAGAGCACAAGACAGGCAGGTGTATCCCCACAGACACCCTGAGAAAGCTGAAGTCAGGTAAGGAAAATCTGGGAGATCAGTTGCAGAGGCTCATTCCATCTGTCACATTACATTGTACAGATATTGTAAAGTCTCACGGAAGCTATGAGAAGGGTTCAAGTGAGCAGCCCAATGTAAGCTACTATAGTAGTCCATGAACTATAAGTGAGGCAGTTTTGACTGGAGATCTGGTGACAAAGAAAGAAAGATGGGCAAATAAAAAAGAATATCTTTTCACTTCATAGTAATTCATGAAGCGGTGGAGATTAACAGCTTTTCCACAAATGCTGGTTAAGAAATTCATGTCATGGTCTGACTGGTTTTTAGGCTTCATGCTGAACATCCAAATCTGTCCAGCTGAAGTGCACAGTCGTTTTTGACCACAGGCTTTCAAATGTTGAAATATTCTTCAAGACACTTGGACATGCGATTGATAAGCACAGCTTCAAAAGGAATGATATTTGGAATATGGATGACAACCTTCTGTCACGTCGTGCTGCTCAGGGAGTGAGGTGAGGCACAAGTGCAAGGTTCCTTTGATGGTTTTATTACAAAAAACACAGACTCTACAAACATGAAAGACATGAGGGCCTAAAACAAACTTTCTTAAACAGAAGACACAAGTAGTGTGAGGGTTTCTGTGAGGGCTGACCAGCACTTAATACAAAACTCTTGAAACTTAAATACATAATAGACTTGGACATAAACCAATTACCAAAAACAATCACTTAACTGAAACACAGGACAGCTGACAGAACCACTCAAGACACCTTTCAAACTAAGAGTCCTATTTATCAAACACAATAGCGGCCTCTACTGGCCTCTGGCTGAGACATGACACCTTCCAGACACCTGACTGGGTATTGGTACCCCATGGTACACCAAGGTTGGCATTTGTGTAATGGGATGAAAACAGCAGGGTCTTGGTGTATTGTGCTTTGAATGTACAGGTGAATGCCATTCCTTTAGCCTTTGTCTTTGCACGTAAAAGGACCACCTCCTGTGATGGACCACCAGGTAGCGTTGAGGCAGTTTGTGGCCTGGTGGTTAGGGAGTTGCTTTTACTTTACTTTTTACTTTACTTTTAAAATAGCTTCTTCATCTCCCTGAAACACTTTGACAAGCACACAAACAAAAATTGAAGGTGATCCTACTGTTCATCAACCATGGGTCCTATTTTTCAGGCAATCACTAACTGCAAATAAAATGCAATAGTACTCCTTTCTTCCCAGTCTACTGTTCATTTAAGCTGCAGGACCCTTGATTGTATCATCCATGGTCCATTTAAGATGACAAATGCCTTGTCAAAACTGCATGCCCCAGTGTTGGATCCCAAAGAATGTTTAAAACAAGTTTTAGATGTAAAGGCATTTTTTAAAAAAGTGTGTCTATACACCATCACAAATCACAGATCAGCCTGAGCCATCTACCTCTCTGGACCACTCCTCAGGTGATCAGTCATCCCATCCCTCCACCTCTGCTAACCCAGTAGCCTAAGCCTCCATTTCAGTTAACCAAGCAGCCTGTGCCTCCATTTCAGCTAATAAGGCAAAGCAGTACCAAGCCTCCACCCTAGCCAACCCACCAGTCCCAGCCCACTTTCCAGCTGACCAGGCAGGCCAAGCCTTTCAGATCTACTTGACCCATCAGGAAAATAATCCACAGGACCCCTAAACACAAGCCTCATCTGCTCAGTGGGGTTTGAGGCCATCTGTTCTTCATTCATTTCCCAAAGCAGGAGCAAGAAGCCTCTCAGTGAGAAGAGACTGTGAAACAGCCACTTGAGGTCACTTGAAAAGAGGAAGACCACCACAAGGAAACATGTAAAAAGAGAATAAACTTGCTATTTGAAAAGGAGCAAGAGAAAAAAACAAACAAGCAAAAGTCCTAAGCCCAATGACAAAGAGGTCTTACACCAGTGATGGTGAAAAAAGTAACGTGCAAAGCCAAAAGAAGTGTTAGTTCACGTGTGTACAATGTCAGCTATAGACCACAAATCCAAAAACATTAGTTTCCACACAGACACTGTGATTGTTTGAACTGTTATGTCGTGGGTCACATTGACCAATTTTGAATTATGAAAATGTAAAAAAAAAATTAGTTCATTTTTCATTATGTAACTTCTTGTGCTTGTCCTAACAAGAGTAATCAACATAGAAAATAAAAATAGTTAATTTTACATATGTGCAATCTTCCCCTGCATGTTTATTTTGCACAGATACTGTTCTAGTCAATTTGACCATGTAGTCAACGTGGAGGTTAAAGGGGTCAGAAACTATTTTTTTTCCTTAGCAACTAAGTGACCTATTTCGCACACACACACACACACTCTCTCTCTCTCTCGCTACCTATTCTGTTGGCTTCATCTATCAGTGCGAGAATGCAGGTTTTGTTATGATGGTGAAACACAGGGGTCTTTATCCCCAAATATGCATCAGGCAACAATGTCTGCAGAAAACATAATAAAGACCAGAATAAAGTGCCAGGGCCCACTAGAATGGCAGTGACTCGTGTAACAAACATCAAGTCAGCTTTTGTGCTTGTCATGCCCAACGCAATCCAGAATATCTTTCTTGAAATGACAAATTTAGAAGGAAGGCATGTTTTGGGCGAGAGAAAGAGCTGGATAAAATGCATTTACTTGCATATTTGGGGGTCCTCATCCTGACTGGGGTGTATAAATCAAAGGATGAATCAACAGCCAGTCTGCGGGATGCAGAGAGTGATCCGATTTGATAGTTGAGAGACAAGGGTTGTCAGACGGGTGAGAGACGAGCTTTCAGCTATTAGGACAGTTTGGGACGAGTGGATGGAGCAACTTCCCCTACTCTGTAACCCAGGTCCTAATGCCTAGTGGCATTCAGAGGTCACTGGCCAGGTAGGCAATGTATATGCCTTCCAAATCCACCAAATACGGCATAAAAATCTGGACAACATGTGAAGCAAACACCAGCTATGCATTGAACATGCAGGGCTACACTGGAAAACCCGTTAGAGGAGCCCCAGAGAATTACCAGGACACAAGGCTTGTGCTTGAAATGGCACTACGTAAAAAGAAAACTTGTAATTGTAAAATAACATTTTATTTTATATGTAGGTCTTACCAATGTACATTAAGAAAAAGATTTTATGAAAAACAAGTGAATTATCCTGATCAAACCATGATCTGTGAGAAGTAAAGAACACAATAACATCAAACATTGATTGAAATGGTTAGTCTGTCACCTAAGCTACCTGGAAGCATGCATGAACGGGCAGAACGCCAGGGATCCATTGAGAGTCGTCTTTATTTCAAAAGGCAAAAGAAAACAGGCACTCTGGCCACTCGGAATAAACTCAACGAAAACAGGCAGACAGGAAACAGGAATGCTCAAACTCAGGCGATGGACTCATGAATAAACAACACACAGACAGGAACTTAAAAACACAGCACAATCAAACCGAAAAACACAGGACAGGTGAAACACAAGGACATGTGACAAAAGCAAAACCCAGAACACCTATCAAAATAAAAGCAGTGTTCTGTGTAGCCTAATGCTAGCATTTTTTTCAGGATATATCTCCTCACAAAGATCGGGTTTAACATTTGTATTTTGGGTTGACATGAAGAGAGAAAACCAGACACAACTAAAAAGCAGTGGCCCAAATGGCCTCTGACCAGACCGTGACAAAGTCATGGAGTTAATAATGAGATTTCTGACACTTTTGAATGATTACATTTACGTTTACACATTTAGTAGATCCTCTGATCCAGAGTGACGTATATCAGTGCTTAGGTAGTCCACAGCTGTTCTTCATACCTGTAAAGCTAAACTAAAATCAACACCTGCTTTTTACAAAGTTACTGCCAGTAAGTTTGTAAGTTCCACACCTTAACAAAACCTGTCAAAAGAAAAAAGTCAGAGCTTAATATACAAGTAAGGAAAAACAGTTAATAGGGTAAGGACCTGAGTTTTTTTCAACATAAAGAAAAAGATGTATAAGAGATAAATAAGAGGACTGGTTAGTAACCAAGATGCTCCTTGAAGAGGTGGGTCTTCAGACTATGCTTGAAAACAGCGAGCAACTCCACAGATCTGATTGGAAGAGGGAGTTCGTTCCACCACTGGGGGGGTGGGGCGAGCCTGTAACAATAAAACTATTTTTAACAAAAATTTTAACATAATTTTCACATAATCTGTGATTTAATCTCTAAGTAAGTATTGTAGATAGACTATGTAGTAGACAGTTAGAGATCTGAGTTTCTGATGCTCAAACAAAAAGTTTTACCACCGTCTACTAATACTACAAATGTGTCAAAATAATTCCTATTAGAACTTTAAAAAATAGAAGATAATATAATTATTATGATAATTAGTGTCGTTTACTATAAAGTACTATGCAATTTTAAGCATATGAACTAACCAGTTAAGCGATGACTGTGGGATTTTTGCCGATATCCTTTGTGGGTATATATCACAACTATATGACATTTACTCACCTCTGAGGAGACCTAAAGATGGCAAATGAAATGTTTGGGTCAGTGTAACACTCACAAGAAGGATAACCAGCATGTGATTTAATAACTGTGTTCGAACAGCTCAATTAAACATCCTTTCCTGTGTGTGATCCCTGATTTTGCCTGATCCAGTAACCATATGGATCCACATGCAAATCAGGCAAAACCAAGCAGAAAGGAAAGGAAGGTTGTTGTGAGTATTTGTGGATATTTGGATTGGTCCCTTTTAAAATCAGCTTGTTTAATAAATGGTGTCAAATATTCTGACATCCAGAAACACCTGCCCCCCAGGACAAAAACATGAAATCTGATTTCACAGGTAAAACTGGACCCAGAACTCCATTTTCAAACAGACTGGAAAGCATCTACAAATATATAGAACCTGACTGATAAAAGTCAGACTTCATGTGGATTTTCTGTCAGTCACACTGCTGAAAATCTGCTGTGTTTGCCTGTCTGAACAAAGCCTTGGTGAAAAGAATGTATTGTAGGTAGATATGATGTCCAACAGGAGCACAATCAAAGATGGAATGGAGTCTCCTCCCAGGGGGTCAACCCCCTCAACACTATTTCGCTTTTCTCAGCAGACCTCCCAAGGAAGACCATCATCTTTTGTCTGCAAAGAAACTTTGTCTGAAAGATGGAACTTTTTTAAGTTTTAGTAACTTAGTTAAAGTTTCACTTAGACGTCTGATCAGTGTCACAAAATGTGGTCAGCAAACTCATGCTTGCAACAGTCTTTTTCTGCCGCTGGAACTGGAGTGACCACAACTTTCACTTGCAACTTAAGTAAATTTCATCCCTGGACGTCAGTGCACCAGGCAAATTCCCCAGAAGTGACTGAATGAAAAACTATCCTCAGAATTGTCCTCAGAACCTCAGAACCTCAGAATCCTCAGAATGAAACGTTTTTTATACAGATTTTTATGCCTAGGCTTAGCAAAGCATAACTTTAGATCACAAATGCTGTAAAAGTTAAACATTGTAAATGTGTTCCTATTCATGTTTTAAACTATGGTTAAATAATGTAAACTCAGATTTGTGTGCAGTAAATCTTTGTTTCAGAGGACAAAGGCTCAAATTCATTGCGTTCCTTCTTCAATCATGTGTAACACCAGTGAACGCCATCTCTACCATTCAAACTGTGATAATAAATGATTATTTATTTTCATCAAGTTGTCTTTCTATGACTGGTTGATGAACAGATCAATAAAAAATGACATTTATTGAAAAGCCTTCATAGCAAAGCATTGCTTGACTTGACTCGATATTACCTTCTCTAGTTAGATAATATTATAGTTTGTAATATTCATTATTTCATTATACTATGAGGTTAACTAACAATAAGGTCAGACTCCAGAGTATCAGTTGGGGGAAAAACACAAATCACTTTCATTGTCAAAATAATATAAAAATAATATAAAATGAAAAATGTTCTTGTTTTGAACCAAGCTGCATTGTACTGACATAACCATATCATAAATGTGTCCTGACAGGTGTCACACGCCATCATGAGTTGTCATAACAAATTATATCCAGTAATATAACAGTATAAAAGCATGTTTGACAGTGTTTTATTAATGGACATGATATGCCATGACAAGTCATGATAGCCTATGACACCAACGACAGGGTTTAACATGGTTATTCTGTATGGCAGGATTCAAGTTTATTGTTCAAAACCAGGTTTGCTCATCACAGCCCTGCTCCATTCCATTTAGAAATCCAGTCACACAGCACATGAGCTACAGAGTGTTTCTGATAATTGCAGGACACTTATGTAGATGGAAGCTTTTGGGAAGCACTCATAAAAACCACACAAACAGCAAAACTTACGTTTATAATTACTATTCCTACAAACATACCTCAAAAATGTGCCTCTTAGATGCATCTTCCAGACATGATGTTACTTCTGATCCATTTAATGTCCTGTATGAGCTTTGTGCTCAAGGGAATGTGATTAGATGCACAAACTAATCATTCTAGTGTTGAATGGAAGCTCATCTAGCACAAACAACCATGTGCAATCCAGCTAGTCTCCTGAAGATCTCCCGAAAACACTGATTAGCTGGGACAGGTGTGTTATTATTAGTTTGCAATTAAACTCCACAGGAAAGTACGGAAGATCTCCAGGAGAAGGGCTGACACCCGCTGATCCCACACATCAGGGGTTCCGAATACATGAGACACGCTTTCATTGTAGGTAAAAAACATAGTTTTCTTCTTATCGTTTCTGCATTCTCTCAGATTTGTTTACACTTTACTCCTTCCCTTGATCAAACTTTTTTCCAAGAGTAAGATGAAGTCTAAGAGCAGCTTCAAGTACTGGTGGCCTAGTGGTTAGAGTGTTGCCCCTGCAATCACACACTGCTCCCCAGATGCCCCTTGTTGGTGTCAGCCCACTGCTTCACTTGGTGGATGGGTTGCATGCAGAGAAAGAATTTCACATTGTTCACACTGTGTCATGTGGTGTGGGTTGTTCACATGCACTTCACTTTACTTTAAAACGTTTGGCTCCAGTAGCTTGATTTTACTCAGAAGCATTACTACATATATAAATATAAAGTCATAAAAGAAAAATGTGTAATTTCTAACAAATATACTGTGTGTTTTCAGCAGAAAACTGAACAAATATGAATTGAATATAGCTACAAGCTTGAAGAACATTTATCTAAGAAACATAGAAGTCAGACAAATCAAATTTGCAAGAAAAACGGCACAATGGTGAAAGAAGTTGTTCAAATAGGTCAATAGAAAGTTAATTAGTAAATTACTTCTGTACTAAATTATTGTGGCTTAACTGCCTGTTTGGGTTTATAGAGACTTATGGAGTCTCATGGAACTCATATTCTCAAGCTTGTCTTCCTTTTCCTCTGCTATTTACCTGAAACATGACTGATCTGCAGCCAGGCATCACCATCTCACCATGCATCACCATGCCATGCTTGTTCCACTTTGAATCACATTGAAAGCCTGAGCTAAAGTTTAAATCATGATGTTCAAGTCAAAGTCATGTCTCAGGTCCAGAATTCTGGCCAGCAGTAGAAGTAGGACGTATTTGGAAGCTTAAATGTTGTGTGTCTACAAGTGTTGTGAAGATTCAGGTACATAGTTTGCATAATGCTTACACAGGGGTGTCCAATTCTGCTCCTGGAGGTCTGTTACACCTGGAGTGTTCAGATCCAAAATGCTTGATACTTTTTTTATTTCCTGGACCAGGTGTGTTTATTAGGATAAGAGTTCTACAGCTTTATAAATGATCAGGATACAAGCTTCACTTACTACTTCACTATAACATGTATTATATTGGCCATGGGACTGCATTTCAGGCAGGAGGGGCATTAAATTATCTGGTACACACACACACACACATTGTTATAGTATATACTTAAGGCTACACAGTCATAGATTAGTGTTTTAACTATTCTGGAGATACTCAGTTCACTTATTTCATTTTGCAAAATTCATTTGAGGCTTTACTGCCTGCCTATGTACCATGTTCTTTCCCCACAGTTATATCATGGACACTAAATTCTTCACTGGTCTTTCCCCCAAGAGTTTTCTTGCTGTTTTGAGGAACTGGCTCAATATTTAGAATCCTGGCCGTATATATTTCCATTCCCATAACAGCCCACAGGCCATGGAGTCCTGTGAAAAAAGTTGGAAGAAATAGCAAACCTTTCCTTTTATAATATAAATTAAAACAGGACATATGGAACACTTTGCATTTTGATCAGGGCTGAGCTTTGCTGCAGTGATCAATCAAAGCAATGGATAAGCAGGTCAGGTATAAGCAGGTAACTTTCCTTTTTCTCTGGCATTAGTCTTTACAAAGAGTAAACTGTCTGGATTCGTCAGTTTCTACATCAATTTCACTGGAATAAAACCATTATCTCTAATAGATCATTTCACACTGAAAAATCCAGTTTGGCTTTCTATGTATCACTGCTGTCCCTTTCATTTTGACTTAATTTTAAAATGATAACAGCCCTTTAGATTGTATCAGAATGTGCAGGCTTCAAAATTAACGGACCAATAGAAATACTGTAATTTTTATTGTTCTTTTCAGTATTAAGCTTTATTTCTTAACGATTCTTGCTTTAGGGAATAGATGAATTGAGCACTCTAAATTGCCCATAGGTGTGAATGTGAGCGTGAATGGTTGTCTGTCCCTATATGTGGCCCTGCGACGTGCTGGCGACTGTACATGGTGTACCCCACCCTCGCCCATTGCAGCTGGGATAGGCTCCAACCCCCACCCCCGACCCTGAATGCAGGAATAATGGGTAGATAATGAATGGATGGATACTTATTTAAGTAATTCCATTTAAGAAATCCATGATGCTACTGAAAGCTCAACATGCATCACTAACATCAAAACTGGGTTTGCTTTCTAACAGCGATGCTTCTGGAATGCAAAATATACAGATAGTCTTCCATAGCACCATGGTTTATTATTCCAATTAACTATATGCAAATGGAACTAAAAATGGAACTAAACACACGTCTTTGGCACTAATAAACTGAATTTTGGTAAAACTACTGCTATGCCAGGCTCTCAGAGTTGTGTAAAGTGTTGAACCCATGGAGACTGAGCAGAATAGACAGAGAAGCCTGGATTTTGACACATGCAAATAGGAGGTGGCGTACACTGCACTATGTTCTGACAGATGGACAATTAAAAACAGGGATATGTTGGAAACAGAGTAGCATCCAGTGGGCAGCAGTTGGAGCTGATAACTCTCATGTGGATGCTGATGCTATTTCTGCAGCGAATTGGTCGGCTCATTAAAAAAAATAAAAAATAAAAGAAACTTGGAGTTCCAGAATGTAAAGACATTCATTGACTCCTTTTAGCTCCACTATCTCCGCTAACACAGAATGTTCCCACAATTTTGAGAACTTGAGAACAGAAAGTAGCATTAATAAAACGTAATGATGTTCCATCCTCAGAGTGGAACAATCTTTGAACGAGGCTGATGGGACCTCACTCAGGGAAAAAGATGGCATAAAAAGTTCTTCAGGCTGAACTTTTGGTTTCATAAAGAACCATGTTTGAAAAGAAGAATTGTGGGTGTAAAGAATATTTTAAACATTTACATAATGTGAAGTTTCTATGACAATATACATTTTTTTCTAGGAGCAGCTGGTAGCCCTGCGACCAGAAAGTCCGGGTTCGATCCCCAAGATCGCTAGGCAACTCTGAGGTACCCTGAGCAAGGTACCGTCCCCACGCACTGCTCCCCGGGCGCAGTGTTCCTGGCCTGCTTCACTTGGTGAATGGGTTAAATGCAGAGGTTGACATTCGTGCTGTTCACACTGTGTGCAGTGGTGTGTTCACGTATGACAAATGGTCACTTTCACTTTATATTTCATGGAGGCGATTTAAAAATAGGTTCTTGTACTCAAACATCTCATTTACAAATATGATTTTCCTTTGGATCTATACGTAGCCAAGCCCTGGTCCACTCTTCACAACGCACCTGATGCAATAAATCAGTAAATTATAAAGCCCTTCCTGAGATGGTTTTCCTGTGTTATCACACCCATTTCTTGTTCTAAAACACTAAACTGCGGGGATGCATGTGAAGGACCAGGATTGGGAAACAAAGAATCATTTCTGGTGCCTTTATTTTTTAAGTATGTTTTCAAATACCACCATGCTAGATAATGTTCAGTACCTACTGTTGTTCTACCAACCTACTACAGAGTGAACAAAAATGCACTGCAGTTCTTTTCTTTCAACTGATTCAAAAAAGACAAGGCACAAACAAACGAATAACCACAATGCCTCAGGAGCCCTCTTAAAAGTAGTGAGACGTTTCTCCAGAAAGGAGAGCAAAGTTGCTGTTGCTGTCCAAACATTGCATCACAGTTCAGTGACCACACGCGTGGTTTAGATCACGCTGACATGACAGTGGCCTGCAAAACTGCCTCTTTTGGCAAATGGCTAATATAGCCATTAACAATGTGGTTGCCATATTGGCAAGATGCCAAATCCTCATTGTGAAAAAGTTGAACACGTTTAGGCTGGAGGCTGCAGATGCACTTATCCATGGTGGCTATGAAGTGAACCCAGTACCAGCGCTAGCCTTTAGTTTTACTCATTTTTTTATAAAGTTCCCCTGGGAGCAGCAGAGTTGAGCACACAGGGAAGTGCTTTTCAATTACATGGGTTTATTCAGGCACATGGTGTTACAGTACATCATTCTTCCCAAAGGTTAACCCTCGCCCAGGTCCTCCCCCTCTCAAGCCATGCTCAACCTCTCCCAGGTACGTCCCGGGCACCACTCCCAGCACATCCCACTGACAAACAGTTCTCATGCAGTCTGAATACAGCACCGCAGGTAAATAAATGGCACAGCATTCTGGACACAACACTGATAAGTAAAAGACGGCACTCTCCACAGCACTACTATACCCTAAGTCAAAGTGATCTTTGTCTTCTCAACCATATACATGCATACAGAGAGACAAAATGGCGAAGCTCGGGTTCCACAGTATACATATAGTGCAACAGACATAAGACATTGTGAAAAACAAAACAGTGCAATATATATATAAATATATTAGAATCAAATGTGCAATGTGTGAAAAAATGACCAGTATGGCCATGGTACACAGTATAACAGTATAAAAGAAAATGAAACAAGTGAAAATGGCAGCTTGAGGATACATTTCTTGAATGTTCTTAAAGAGCTTTGCAAACCGTGTGACAGACTAGACAATATTACCGGGACATAGACAATGTAACTAGTATACACAGTGTATGTGGAATGTGCTCCACAGAACTCTGGCACGTAACAACTCAGGATAAGGGAGAAAGGAAGCATGACCTCAAGGGGGAAGGTGGGTATTATTCCAAATAAATGTGGACCACCGCCTTTTTTTGTTTCTGACATTCCCACCATTTATTAATTAAAGAATTATAGTGCATCACTATCTGTTCTCCAACCAGCAATATGTGTTTCCAATAAGGTCACTAGTGAGGATTGCCTAGAATTTCTGACAAGCTCAGTCCAGCAGCAGAGGTGTCAAGCCATGTGTCTAAATTTGCTGGAGAGGGTTTTTACTTTTTAGACTTTTTAGGCATGGAATTATAGAATTACCACATTACAGAAAAATAACGGATACTGCCTAAAAACAATTGAAAAAGGAAAAACCTCAGATTAATCTTGATCAGCAGCTGCTGAATACAGCTCCTGTTCTGTGAAGCACAGAGAAATGGTAACTACCAGAGGCATTCAGACCCAAAGCAGTTTTACTGCACCCAGACAGAGAGCCTACTTCCCTTTTGAGGGGCCCATGTGTCTGGGCCTCTGTTCCCTCATTTCTGTTGACAACCACCACTGTGCCATCCCTCACTCCCCAGGCCTCCTCCACCACCGGCAGAATGGTCCTACACTGCTGGGTTCCTCACCTCATCTCTCACCAGCTAATGGAACGATAACATGGAGAAAAGAGACGATGGTCACTGCATGACTTGACAATGCGGTACTAGTGAACTCCAGTCCGCTC
Source organism: Clupeocharax schoutedeni (assembly GCA_037974565.1). Taxonomy (NCBI): domain Eukaryota; kingdom Metazoa; phylum Chordata; class Actinopteri; order Characiformes; family Alestidae; genus Clupeocharax; species Clupeocharax schoutedeni. The sequence continues at coordinate 12,329 of JBBPDH010206097.1, forward strand.
ATATCAATTTCCCACACAGACCCAATTCTACACAGACAGCTATGCATCCAAAGACTAACAACCCCAAAACCCGAAGAAGGTGTTGCTATGATGAAGTGAGTCACTCCCTAGTTTTTACTGACAAGAGGAGGTGCAGATTCTGCCCAGATGTACAGACAACCATCTCCCAAAAGAAATGCAGTGTTGTTCTGTGCATTAAAAAAGGAACTGCAGTGTATTTGGACTTTTTCATTACTTTTTATGTAGCAGATTGGTATGACTGAAAGTTGTAGAAGGCCTATACTTTGTTAGAAATGATCAAATCAACTAATATTACATTTAAAACCTTAATAAGCAAATGTGTCGTAGGAGAAACAAGTCATGAAATCCAAAATATGTTTTTAAAAATGGTAGAAATCTTGCACAAATGAGATAAGCAGTAACATTAAATTACTTTTTACAACTGTCTGTTTAAGAGCTAAAATCCTGGTCTTAAATATCAAAATCCTCTCCAGCATTTTTGGACACATATCTTATCACCTATGCTGCGGGTTAGAGCTGTCACCTGTCCCTTTACTGGAAACACTATGTCAAATTGCTGGTTGGATACCCTCAAATTATTTTACTTAACAAATATCCCCAAAAGTCACAAAAACAGGCTGGTCCACAGTGTCAGTTCAAGAGAAGTCACATGAACTTCCCACTGAGTTCAGGATAAACCCAATCAAACACACACACACACACACACACCTACACACCTACACACACACTTATACACACATACAAACAGAGAGAACAAACCAAACAAGAGCCTGCGGGTTGAGCTGGGCTGGGGTGCGATTAATCACAGAAAAAAACAAAACACCTGTGGGGGCTGAAGGGAGCCTGAACTTAGTGATAGTGTTTGTACCCAAAAACACAAGGAATATGAACGAGAATCAATAGTAGAGTCACATATAAAGCAAATCACCACAGGTCTGCTCTTCTACGAAATCTGTTTGCTGATTCAGGATGCATGCCCACCTATGGTAACCAATGTAGCCTTTCAAACCGGCGCACAGGACAATTCACAGGGTTGACTCAGGCGCACATTTCACTTCACGTTGTAATTGTATAACTATGTATGTGGTAAATAAAGAATCTTGAATCTTGAACATGGAAAACATTGCTGTGGTGTGCACAAAGTTCAGTTTCACTTTGTTTTTTAAGGTATTGATTGATTTTTTTAATTTATCACTATGGAAATATGGGGAAAGTAGTATGTTTAGTAGGCCATGATAATTAGGATGGCGGTCCATTGCCCCACTATATGACCCCTTGAGACACATGCTAAGTGGTAGATGCACATCGATAGTACTGAGTGAAGCTTTCAGGTGAGTTTATATGACATGAATGAGAAATCCCAAATGCAGTTTAGGGGCCTGCGCATTAGCAAACATCATGAAAGACAGTACTTCTTTCTGATTCTCCCTACAGCGGGTTCAAAATAAAAGAATCCTGCAATACAGTGTGAGAATTTAATGACCAAGTAGCTCAGTCCTGCCCAGAGCTCGTGGCACACTTAACGTCCTCATGAGCTTTGTTCAGCAAGAACAATCCTTCTGAAATGGAGAATCAGCTATTTATTCCCACCATAAAACTTGTTGAAAAACAGGATTTCTTTTACAAGCGAAGTATTCAATTTCGGAGACATTTCAAGTTTGGAGACACATCTTTAAAATCACCCATTTTAAATTCCCATTCCTCATGCTAATATTACAGCTAGGCCACTTCAAAATCCTTCTGTTCTGGAATTGCTAAGTAATCATTCTGGTTCAACTCACCAAACATTTGGCATCGTCTATGCTCAACCAACTCAATAGTGGACCATTTTTTGTGGCATGTTGATTTCCCATGGGCCATATGAAAATCCAGAATTAGTAGTAGTAGTAGTAGTAGTAGGCTTTATTGTCACATACACTTTTACATGTAGCGAAATTAGACCCCTCTGACCAAAACAAACAAACTTCACTGTGGGGG
>JBBPDH010206135.1:0-14319 GCA_037974565.1 Clupeocharax schoutedeni
CCGTTAAAAATAAATAAATAACAGCAGTTTTTGAGTCTGTTTTCTTGCTGTTAACAGAGGAATGGCAGTGGGAAGTACTGTTCGCGATCTTTTAAATGAACATGCTGAACCGAATCGTTTTAGTACGTTCACCTAAAATACATGCCCTGCCCCGACAACGCTGACTGAATGATTGACAGCTATTATTAACCAATCTAAAATCTCAATGGCAGAACGGTAACCGTATCAGCATTCTGCATTCAGCACACAGGACACATATACTGTTAACATTTTTTAGAGAAATTAAAACAGGCCGCACTCTCACCAATGCTCCCAATTATATTTTGAGGTCGCATAGATGAAATTTTGGGAGCATATAAGACCAAAATGGTCACAATTTCGAGCCCTGATAAATGTATTTAGCTCTTTCTCTCCCTCTCTCTCTCTCTCACACTGATAAACACACACACACACTGACACACACACTTTCTCTCTCTCTCTCTCACCACAAGCGTACACTCACTCACTCTTTTACGCATTTTTTACGGATCGGATTACGTTTCTAAATCCTTCCTGATTTCCGATCCCGTAATTTAGGTCAGGATCAGACCGATACCGATACAGAATATCGGATCGGCCCATCTCTAGTTTTTATGAAGTCATGTTGCTAGGCACTAGCAAAACATCCAACACTACTTTAATGCTGGGTGACTTATTGGCAGTACATCACTCTGAGTGCGTGCACTGAATACATGTGATTCTACCGCGTGCATCATATTCCCATGATTAAAATGTATGATGTTTGCTCTTGCCAATAACTGGATTGGTGTAATGTAATTAACTTATGTGGAAAATGTTCACATTCAAGCCAATTATTTCATTCTGTGTGAGCACACTCAGTTGTTGGTGATTCATTTATCTTGATCTTGATTGTCTTGTTTGTACCTCTCTTCTGATGTAGAACAGCATACATATCTGACAAGTTGATCACTGAATCCTTTATTTCTCCTTATTCTGTAACTTTATTTGGCTTTGACTAATGTTTGCAGTTGCTCTTTTGAGCCTGAGCTTCATCGTTCTCTGTGATTTTCATTCATCCATGATACTTTCTCACAAGTTCTTTTAATTTCTGACCCATTTCATCTCTGGTATGTATTTGGACATGAAAGAAACCAGTGTCACTAGCTGTGTGAATACTGAGCAATCTTGAAACAATCATATAAACAGGAGAATTCTGAACACTGTCATTTTGCAACAAAATCAGCAAGACTGCAGTAAAGCAGATGACATTTCAAATTTGTAAACCTGCCTGGCATTTTTCTTCATGTGAGATACTTGTTTGAAAGGAGTGCAGGACTCCATCCAGGTTCATTTGAGAGAGTTCATTTTCCCCCCAACACACTCACACATACCAACACACAACCTCAGAGGTATGGGGTTTAATCTGTTGGATTGTTTGATGGACTCAATTTCGATTGTTTGAATGTGATATTTATCATTACAGTGTTAAATTCTATCACATTATATGTCAAATCATTTGAAATGTTTTTTTAAATGTGGCATATCTATCTCTTTTCATATGTTAAAGCATTTCTCTACAAAACGCCCCTAAAGTGATTTTGGCATAAGTTAATTTTTTCCTAACTGAAATGGAAAAATCATTGGAAAAATGGAAAAACCATTCTGGGGTTTTGATTAAGGCTTGGATTAGGCTAAGAAGTTCAGATGAATTCTTTACCTGTTGCTAAAAGGTGTGTACAGCCAAGCATGTAGTTATGCACAAACCTTGACAGTTGAATGACAGCTCAATGACCTTTCTGTCATAGGACATCACTTCTTGTCAGTAGATTCAATATCTGTTCTGTCAAATCTATTAGATCTGTAAGTGCTGTTTTTGTAAAATAGAAGTGGTAGACTATGTGAACTCAAAGAGTTGGGCGGTAAATACTAAAGCACATAGGGCTTAAAAATTACCAGTCCTCTGTAAAGCATTCAGAGACTGGACTCTGGAGCAGTGGAAACATGTTCTCTGGAGTGATCAATCTCACTTCACTTCCCAGCGCAAAGTGAGGACCTGGTCTGATGAATTTGTTGTGGAGAAACTCCAGAGGCCTGCATGGAGCTCTGACCTCAATCCGACTGAACAACTGGGGCTGCGAGTCCACACACTCTTGGTGCTCATGGTTTTGGTGATGTGCAATAAGCTCATATTTTTGTGATGGTCTGATGTCCACTTACGTGTGTATATATAGGCATACTTTTGTCTGTGAAAACATTAAATAACGGTACAACAATTTGATTTAATTGAATTAAAGGAGTAATTATCCAAAATTTGGATTATGTAGAACTAAAACTGAGGAGATTTTGGGAAATGTGGCTCTGACATACATAAAGTCTTTTTATCCAGATTTTTCAGGCATCAGTGTTGTTTTTTTAGCTTATAGATACTTAATGGTCAGATGAATAGCTTTGATTGATATTATTTACTCTGTTGCCTAATCCTTTTGGACGGTACTGTATGATTTGTTCCTAAGATTGTGGGTTTGTGCGTGAGACCTATTTACAGCACACATTTTTTCTTCTGATGATTCACATCCTGAGTAGTGTAGGGTGGTTCCCAACCCTGGCCCTGGAGTACTGCTCTGAATAGTTCAGTGTTTCCCCTATGCATCTAACTCGTGAAGGTGCTCATTGGTTGCTGAAACTTTAAATAAATATACACTTTACACTGTGGCAACATTGCAATATTGTGATCTCATGGGACAAACTGGCCTTTTTCTTCCTTTAACATGAGTTAAATAAGATGCACCCTCAAAAGCTGACTGAGATTGCCATCTGTTTAGCTCATAATTATCACACGTATAAATGGGTTTTGTCAGATCTTGTTCATTTCTTATTGTCCATCCTTAACTTCAAGTCAGTTGCAGCAGCCCACTGTTAGGAAAAAACAGGAAGTAACATTGTTACAGTTAATCAGTCGGTTTGTGTCATGGCCAGCCAGTGGCTGGTCAGAGCCACTGCCTTTTTGTTGATGTTTTGGGGGCCTTTCTTTTGATATTTCTGGGTTTTGCTTGGGTCACGTGTCCTGTGTCATGTGGTGTTCTGTCCGTGTGTCATGTGTTCTTTGCGTTTCACGTGTGTCTTGTTTAGTGTTCTGATGTGTCTGTGTATATAAGCTTGTGTGTTTCAGTTCTTCCTTGTCTGTCCATCGTCCTTAGAGCACCTAGGGTAACATATCTGTTTTGGTTTTTGGTTTTGGGCCCACGTGCCTCCTGTTACTTTCTGGTTTTGAATAAAAGACACAAGTTGCAATGGATCCCTGGTTTCTGGAGTCTCCCTGCCTGGTTCTAGGTAGCTGCGGTCTGGAGCCTAGCGGCTCTGATCGTGACAGTTTGCCTGCTTTAGACCTGTTTGATAAACAAAAAATCAATTATTATTTACTATCAATTCTATAACAGTTAATTGTCAGCTTAAACTTCATGACCCTGGCTGGCTTAGTTAAATTAAACACCAAATTATAAAACTATTTAAGTGTACACAAATAAGAAATCTGCATATATCAGTGGATGTTGGTGGTGTAGTACAAATATTAGAACAGTTTAGCACAGTTTACTCCATTTTTATGCCTGTATTCTTGTAGTGAGAGAGAAAATGAAAGAGAAAGGGGTTGTATTATTCTCTCAGCGTGGTGGATAGTGAATAGAATTTAAAGAAGCCATGTGTAACAGCAGTGTGTAGAGTACAGGCAAATACATTGTTCTGAAAGTTCCAGGACACACACACACACACACACACGCATATGAAAATCTGAAAAAGCTTTTGTTATGTAGTGTAAAATATTTCCCTAAGGTTTTTTATTATAATTCATTTGTATTTAGTTAGAAACTGTATAATGTTCACTATAACATCAACAGGTATGATGAAAGACTAGCCTTACGATGTCTTTTTACTCTTGTTTTTTCTTTTTTCTGCTTTCTTAGTCTTCCCTCTTTTAGTGCTTGCCATGGTCATGGTAGCATAAGGTTTCTCCTGTTGTGTCCTCCACGGTAACCATATTGGAGGGTGAGCTCAGAGGAGCAAAGCGCACCAGAAATGTCTGAGATGGCATCGCCCACGTCTCCCTTGCCTACATCACAAAGTGTGCTTTCTCTGCCCCTTAGCGAAGACAGCGATTCCTCAACTCAAGATGGCAATCAGGCAAGATCTCTCTCTGTTTCTGCAGTAGATTCACCAAACACAGCTCTGAAAAAAAACACGAGACCACTGCAAAAATGTTCGGTTTCTCAGGTTTTATCTTTTATTGGTATTGAACTGAAGAGCTTTGCCTTCGTTTTTAAGAACTGCTGACAATATTTGTCCTAATTTCCAAATAAAAATACTTTTCTTCACTCAAACAAAATGGAAATAATTGCCTTTGACGTCTTTCTAGCGTGGTTTTACCATCACAGTGGTCACATTGCAAGGAGATTTGAATATTTAGGTATTTGTTTGTCATGCCATGCCAGTAGTGGATTTGACTGAATTTGATTGAATCTCCATGTGCCAGTAAAAATAGACAGACTCACAATAGAAAAAAGTGAATGAGGTGTGTTTGGATAAATGCATGTCCAAAGCAGCCCGCATGGTTTTAAATCTTACTTCCCATGGAAGCACGTGTGTTATATCAGACAGATGACTGAATAACATTAACAATGTACAATGATACACAGATATAATTGTTTTAAGGCTGCCTTTGGAACAAATGTAAAGGCAAACCTGTATTTTCCTCTTTAAATTTAACATATAGTAATAAAAATCTGGGACTTTAAGGACAAAAACGAAAAACAAGAGGAACAGTAAGACAATACATGGGGGAGATTCTGGTCCGGAGCAGCCACAGATGCTTCAAACGGCTGCAGCAAGGAGAATTAGAAAACTTGATCAATCCCGGAGGAAATTACTTAAAAAATGTTGGGGGAAAATACAAAGGCAAAACATGGAGCAGTCATGCTGCAACATGCTTCAGCAGGCTTGCACCTGCGCACTACATAACGTTCTCGGATTGGCTACTTTCAAACCTCCCTCCTCTAAGTTTAGCGGTATATTACCATCTCAAGAGCCACTTTCTATATTTATACAGTTATATTTTATATGGAAATGTAACTGAATTTACATTCAAATTTATGTTACAAACTTAGTGAATTATATTTTTCTTTATAATTTAGCATTAAAATGCTAAAAAAGCGAATGCTAAATGCTAAAAAAGGGGGAAAAAAGGCATAGGTTATTTGCATATCCATGTTAGTGTGGGGATATTCATGTACAATTATTGTTCTCCGAAAAAATCCACATTAGATTGAATCCATGACTGCTGATGCATGTAAAAGCGGCAGATTACTGTATATACTCATACTGTATATACTTATGGTAAATAACATATAAGCAAAAACATTTCATTATAAAGTATATGACTCATCCAGACTGTATAATGCATTTTGTGAAAGGGTAGAAAAATATGTTTTAGGTATACTGAAGTCCTGTATATTTTTCTCTGGCTGCCTTTCACACAGAAACACCTTCTATGTGTTCCCATTTACTGAACCGCAGTTACCAAACCTAAAGCTGCTTTTAGTCACAGGCATTTAGAGCTCATGCCTCCAGGAATTAATTTGAAATGAAAATTACTTTCAGTTACAGCCTGATTTTACTAGCTAGCTAATTTAAGAAAAGGTCCTTTCTAGAAAAAATATTAAGGTTATCAGAAGTTATATGTGTTTGCGCTTATACACAACAACATGTTTATCTGTTTGTTTTTGAAGCTACTTTCACTTGTAAAGAACCATCTCCCCACACTGCTGATCTTAAATTCTCTTTCTCATCCCACACTTCATAATATTTCTCAACAGAATATATTGTCAAGAAATTTACTGCTTTCACAAACTATATAGAGTTGGTATAGTTTCTGTTAAATACTAAATCGTTTCATTCACTCCCCAGTCCATAATGTTTATTTATGGAAATTAGACTGTGCAAACAGCTCATTCTAGATGTACTGTTTTTTTTACAATGTCACAAAAATCTAAACATTTGCATGTACCATCTGTTCATACAGAAGTTAGAAAGATTGTTTCAACCCAAACTGCTTTTTGAATCAAGCACAATACTGGGCAGCCAATCAGAACTGACTCCATCAGTCTTAAAGGCACAGTAAACGTAGGTCAAATCATTTATTATTTGAAAAAGAGATCATAAAAATGTGATGTTAAAATAAAAACTGTAAATAACAATTGTCAAGTAATCCCACATAAATATCAGTAGATGTCAATATAATGCACAAAAATAATGTCATAAAAATGTCACAAAAATACACAGAACATTGTACGACCCTTAATCCTTGTGTCACTGCATCTTCCATAGGATTACAATAAAAAGACAACAATAAAAGTGCATCGGTATATTGGTAGATGTGGCTCATAAAGCGATCAGAGTGTGGACACAGTTTGAATGTTTGAAATCATGTGGATGGTGAATGTGTGTTACTGTTTAACAGCTCTCTTCTTGTTCATTTTCAGCAAGGGGGTTGGGAGGTCGTTGAAAGCTTGCGTGAAGCAACAAGCAATGTGCAGAACCCAAACAGGCAGGAGGGCTTCCTGCTCAAAAAGAGGAAGTGGCCTATGAAAGGCTGGCACAAGGTGATCCCTGACCTAAAAACTAGTTTTCTTAAGACGGTGCAGTGTAAGAAATGATCTAGTGAATCTTGAGGGATCTGGAGTAAATCATTTAGAGGTTGTTATCATTATTTAAGTTACAATGTGAATATTAAACTAGTCTTCTCACTTACCTGCCCATTTTCATCTTGCCATGTTATGTTAGTTACCTTCTTTGTTGCCCTCCTTCTATTCCAAAATCAGTAGATCAGTCACAGAACAGAATGTTTTGATGTTCAGGAACATTTTTGGTTCATTTATTATCTTGTGCTTTTGATTAAAACCAGTCCTCATGCATCATACATATTTCTTATCTTGCAGAGGTACTTTCTTTTGGAGAATGGCATCCTCATGTATGCAAAAACATTAGTGGATGTGAGTACACACATAAACACACTCAAACACTAATAAACACAAACGTAAAGCTGAAGAAGGTTTCTGGTGTGTGTGTGTGTGTGTGTGTGTGTGTGTGTGTGTGTGTGTGTGTGTGTTCTCAGCTGAAAAAGGGAAAGCTCCGAGGCCGCATCGATGTGGGCCTTTCGGTCATGTCTATCAAGAAGAAGACCATGTGTATCGATTTGGACACAGAAAATAGTATCTACCACCTAAAGGTAGACTCACACGTCCACACATAGACAAGCGCTCCTTCAAAATGATTTCTTCATGGACCTTACACATTTCTAATTTAGTGTTCTTATGGATCTTTTAAAAGTTTTTAAAGTCTTAAAAAAAGATTTTTAAGGTCAAAGAATGTCAAAAAAAGTTTACAATTTGATACAAAGTCTATTCCTGCCACATTTAAATGGATGTATAAAATACAGCTACAATAAGACAGATCTAGTTCAGTTACTTTCTGTTTTTTGAGTGGTTTACTTTATTGTCATTGAGCTGACATGAACAGACATTATCCACTACTTGTAGCAGTGAGGCACTATTTCAGAAGGTGGTGTAAGTATTTGAAGTGTTGCTCTGTTTTAAAGTGAAAAATGAACACTGGCTATATTTGCAGTGCCAGTGTTTTCATGTGTTTAAACTAGCCTTCTAGTCATGTAAACACAGAAGCCTAATAAAATGTGAGCTCAGGTAAACACATAGAGTCTGTTTTCTGCCACCGCCAAAAGCACCACCATGTTTTCCCGTACGAGTCGTGACCTGCTGAAAAAGAATCTATTGCAGAAACACACTTTGTTCCTCAGAGGCTACGCTGCGTCTGACGTTACCCAGACAACACATTGAAGCCCGAGAATAAGAACCACACTTCTGTGGCATGTTGGAGAAATAGGTCATCGTAGAACACTTGTGAATTAATGAATTAAAGTGGCATCATCAGGAATGACCTTGGAAGTCAGTGATCATCGGTTATATCCATCAAATTTCGTAAATGTTCTTTTAAAAAAAGTATTACCTTGAACATAATGGCAAATTACACATAAACATGCTTATATCCTGACTTTGCTGTAGCATTAATTGGCAAAGTAGCACAATATTACCTAAATTGCAGTGTATTGTTACACGTCTAGTTTTACACTGAGTGTATTGTTACACTCCTGTTGTTAAACTGAGTGTGCTGTTGCACTCCTAACACACAGATGCACTACTGGAAAGGCGTTTTTCAGTCCGAGTAAACCTGTTCTTGTGGCAGGTGAAGTCACGGAATCTGTTCGATGATTGGGTGTCGCAGCTGCGCAATCATCGTGTGTTCCGTCAGAACGAGATCACAATGGACCCTCATGAGCGGCGTCTTCTCTCGGACTCAGGGTCTCTCCGCAGGGTATCTACCTCATCTGCCAATCACTGCACGACTATTAAACATCTGTGTTTACTGACCTTAATGCCAGCCTTGTAGGTGGTATTAACCATAACACAAGAGTTTTAATGTCTCTCTTTGTCTGTTTTAAGCGAGCTACTGCCTCTAAGCAGCATTCTGTCCTCTTGAAGAACACTTATCTACAAAGTCCAGATGATATGAAAAAATGCTTTAGAGGTATGACCTTGTACACACATACACAATTATGCACCTTGCTGCACCTTTTTTCATTATCCTGTATCTCTCTTTCTTATTTATCTTATTTACTTAACCACTAATGTGTTGTATTAGTTGTACTGGGGGATGTTATGTAATGTAATGTTTGGGATTTGACTGAACAACTGGTACCATCTAAAGTAGTTTCTAAGCAATTTTAAAGCATTAAAAAATGAAGAAAAAAAAAAGATAAACACTGACGGTAAATAATTATTAATGATTAATTTTTAATAATTATTTTATTTATATTTTAGATTTTATACTTTAATACTTTAAGTTAAACACTGCCATATGACTTGAGATTATCATCATCATTTCATGTTTATTATTGTAAGGTTTGGATGCATTTCAAATGTTTTTGTTAGTGTATGCATTTTAATGATAATAACCAGTTTGGCCTGTACAGATGTGATGTAGTTAAACTGGGCTAACACATATTGGGTTCTCCTGTGGAACAAGTGTCACCAGGAGAATGCGAATTTGAACATTGTCAATGCTATGATCATGCCAAAAATAAAAATAACTGAACAAAAAAGTCTCCAGTGCCCACTCGAGACATGCATTTGTTGAAACTACAATGCTAGCAGCGTTTAAAAGATTGAAGGAGACAAAGTCTCTGAATGTATTTCCAAGGATGAGGTCAGATCATAACAGGGTTAAACTTTTCTTGTTTTATTTCATAGATCTGTCAGAGTGTGAATCGTCTCTGCTGGAGCTGAATCTACTGCTGAAGAACATGGAAGTCTTACATCGCACAGTCTCTGCCCCCGCCATAAACACATTGCAGGTTTTTTAAATACACCCCTACCCGTCTCTCTCTCTCTCTCTCTCTCTCTCTCTCTCTCACTCTCACTCTCTTTTTCTTTCTCTGAATAGTTACTTACCACAGAATATCTTGTAAAAGTGGATCTTTTTTCATAGATTGAAGGTTCTAAGAAGGACAAGAAAGGACATAGGAGATGGAGGTCCAAAAATAATAGCAAAAGGGGCAAAAGGACACTGCAGGTAAAAATGCACACAGATGTTACTGACATTAACACCACTGAAAACGGTGAAAAAGATTAAACACGTAATTTACTCTCATTCAAATATGCACATAATTTCCCCATTATTAAACGTACATCAACAGAACTTTGTCTTTTAGTTACTTGCTTTTGGCATAACTGAATGTTATTTTTTAATGTGGGAGTTACAAATTTCTAGTCTGGTATGAAGCTAATGTTCACTGAAAAAGTAATAGTTGTAAAAGATAAGTGCGCATGCACATTCATAGGCCTGTCTTTTTGTCTCAGGCTTCTGGCTCTAAGTCATCACGTCTACATGTTTCAAACCCAAACCTGGCTTATTCAGAGCATAACAGTGAAGAGCCCAACCTGGAAACCCCAGACTCACCCATTGATGCCACGCGATTGCAGGAGGATTTTTGCAGACTGGCCAGCACCAGTGAGTTCAGTGAAAAGTTGACCTTTTTTCTCTTGCTGTCTCTTATTATCAAGCCAGGGTTATTAATTCTATCAGATTGGGTAGTGTCTAGTGAAGAACAACATTTCTTGATGACTTTGCTAGCATTACAGCTTCCTAATTGAGAGATGTTGTTGTTGTTTTTTCTGTCAAGCAAATATATTGTTCTTTCTAGCAAGCCCTAGTCGGTCACTGTGGACTGTTTGCTTCTGCTATCAAACTAGCACTTACATCAGTAGATAACGGGCTTTGTTCTGATGTCTGGTGCACTTCTTATGTGTTTTTCACTTAGTGTTTTACTGTTATTATTGACAATATGGGCACAGTTTGCTTCTGAAACTATTGATATTAGCTATGCACCATACTTTTGTCTGTTGGGAACAAATGAGTTGTGTTGTCAAAGCCATATAAGAACGGATGTTTGGTTTCATATAACATCTCTGCTGATTTGAATGTGCGATGATTTGGGGATACAGTTTTAATTATTCTTATCAGTGGGCATAAACTTACATTACTTATTAGCTACTTATAAGACTCACAAGCTTCTAGCAAACTTCATTATATATGTATAATCTCTCTCTCTCTCTCTCTCTCTCTCTCTCTCTCTCCCTCTCTCTAGTCCATGCCACCCTGAAGTCTGCATACACTTCTCTGTGCGCAGAGAGAGACAAGATCAGAAACACTCTGGAATTAAAGAACATCCATGAAGCGGTATGTGCCTGATACTGTATGTGCATATACATGTAATCCCCTACACTCTAAGAGCACCCAGGTATAGTGAAAAACCGTGTTGTTATGTTTTGGTTAAAAAACAAAAATGCCTAAAAATGCCTATTTTTTTAGTGGAAACCCTAATATGCCCCCAAATATGCTCCAAGAACACTTTAATTTCATTTAAAACTCAGTATAATACATTAACCTTATTGAAAATGTAAAGATAAATCTTATCTGTACTGTTCAGTTCACATTGAACTCCTGCAGTGCTAGAATGTAAATACCGATGATACCGCTGTACAGACTGCACTGTAATTTATACACAGGCGTTTTCTTTGGTATGCGCTGTCATTTTATTTTGTATAAGCAGGTAAATACAATAATAATTTAATGTATTTTTAAATAAGAAAAATACAGCATAATGTAGTAATCACCAAGCATTTTCACAGTTAAATAATTTACTGTTCATCTGGTAGCGAGTTGAATTTTATTAGTAATTGGGACTAAAATATATGAAGCCTTATAAATTGCCACAAAATAAAATATTGTATCTGCTGTTTCCATTAATTTGCTGTGTGTTATGCCAAAATTATTAGTTTGGATTTAACAAAAAATGACTGAAACACTTTAATTTCATTTTAATTTTAATTTCATTTTCATTTTATGCAAAGGTATACAGGGCAGGCCAAGATGCCGCGACAGAGAGGTAGACAGAGAGAGGGAGAGAGAGAGAGAGAGGGAGACAGAGAGCGGGAGAGAGAGAGAGACAAGTGATAGAATAAGAACGAGTGGGAGAGAGAGACAGGGCACAGCAGAACTTCTCCAGAAGACACAGACCCTCGCCAAGGGCAATGTCCCAAGCCAAACCTAAAATGAAATCGCGGCTGAGCTGCTTTGCCTGAAGGCGCAGGGCGTTTGGGCGCCTTAGAGCTTTTAGAAGAATGAAATAAAAACAGTAGAAAAAATCTGTGTGTAACTGAATCAGTGAGGGATTACTGTAAACTAACCTAAATTAGTTGTGTGTTCCAAACAATAGTACACAGCACACAGTGAGCAATGCATACTAGCAGAGTGTCCATACTATCACTGGGTCCCTGAGCAAGACCGTTAACCCCAAGCTGCTCCAGGGAGACTGTCCCCTGTAGTTAGAGAATGGAAGTCGCTTTGGATAAAAGCGTCTGATAAACGCAATAAATGTAAATGTAAATGAGTCCGCTGTGTATACACTGTATATTGGTTCAGTGCACAGTATGTAGTGTATACTGGTGCTGTATGCTGTATATAGTAGACTACATGCTACATCAAAGACTGATTTTATATTACACGTTTCTCTCATCAGGATGTGATGGATGGACACCACCCCTTACTGCATCAGGTGTCCAGTGAGAGTCGAATGTCAATTCCTGAGTCACTGTCTGAGTTTTTTGATGCGAAAGAGTACCTGCTGTCTGCCAGCTCCTCTGAGAATGAGGTTAGAAGTATTAATTGTCTTTGTCTTTTGACATACAAACTGGTGTTTATAAATCATAACATTTAGTTGCTGTCACAATAAACCTTTGTATCTCCAAGGATATAACTGAACAGGATGACCAAAAAACATTCCTTGCTTAAATATACATTAATGTGATCTGAATAAGTTTCAAGCCACTTAATTTGCACTGGTCCGTTCTCTGTGAAATGTGCACACCATGAAAAGGCAACTGGAGTTTTCAAATAGTGTAAAAAAACTGGAAGGGTTATAATTTAACAGCAACAATATACATTTTATTTTATATAGGCACTGATTTGTTTGTGTGTATGTGTGTGTAGGGCTCAGATAATGACTCCTGCCTAAGCGATGCCAGTGATAATGCTTCTGTGGACTTCTGCCCCAGCGAAGAGGGAACAGAGACGGAAAAGTCAGGTAAGTCAACCCCATACACTTACACCCCTCACACGCACACAAATACATATCCTATATGTAATACGTCTTCAATCAATAATCTTTTTGTTGTTCTTTAATTCTTTTGTGTGTGTGTGTCTGTGTGTGTGTGTGTGTGGTTATATTTCCAGGCAGCAGCACTGTTAGTGAGGTGTCTCGGCGCTCACGGCTGCCCAGTGCATGTGTGAATGAAAGTGTGAATGTGTGGAGTATTCTCTGCTCCAACATCGGTAAAGATCTCTCCAAGGTCTCCATGCCTGTCCAGCTGAATGAACCCATCAACACCCTGCAGAGACTTTGTGAGGAGATGGAGTACTGCCACCTCCTGGACACAGCTGCACACACACACGATCCACAAATGCGCATGGTGAGAACACACACACACACACACACACACACACACACACACACATACACACATGCGTAAACACACATCTTTCTTCACAGTTGTGGATGTGGTGCAGAATGTGAGTAAAAGCAGAATTACTCAAGCTATGTTTGTAAGTTTTTGTCGCAGGTACAGTGAATTTAAATTTTAGTTTACATATTTGGACTGTGTAGAGGCATGAATTATATGTTTTGAAACTTTAACGATATTTGGGCCCTGTAAATTACAAAAGCACTTGCTCTGAAAATAATTAAGCTTCAAAAGTAAAGGCATTGTGAGTTTTTTATATTATATTATGATATTTTATTTGGATAAATATTATTTTATCTGTTACCTTTAGCCTTTTGTTTGTGTGGAGGTGGCAAATCTGGTACCAACAACCCAACTCACTATAAAAAAAATACTATTTTCCTGACATAAAATATTTTTAAAGCCAGTCTGATTTTCTGCTTTTTAGTACATTTGCAACTAATGTAGGAGAAAGAACAGTGCTTTATATTGATTGTACCTGATGAGGTGTGGCAGCCCCACATATACAAACCACATGGTGTTTGGCTACACCGTGACAGAACTGGCAGTGATAATAGCAGGAGTCAGATGAGTTTAGTTGTTACCGTCACAGTTATGATTACATGTATTCATCGCACATTTCAGACCGCACTGCATGCCTGTATTAACGCAGCAAATTGTTTTTTTTACGTCTATATTTTTTATATTACTGTGGATCAAGAGTCACTGATTCAGTCACAAGCAGATTTTTTTTGGAGAAACAAACTCATAGTTTTAATCCCCACAATAATGCAGAAACTACAAATATCAGTGCTTCCAGGGCAGGCTGTAGACGACCTGGAAGCACTTTTTTGAAATCCACACCAGGATTGAGACCCGCGCTCCAAGCTTGATTTTTCCGCGGGCAAGCACTAAGACACTTCAAATTCCACAGTTCGATTGATCTCCAGCAGACCTTTCCAACGAGCCCTCATTTGTATTTTTAGCCCAAGTAGATCAGGGTTTATTCCCCGATAACCATTCACCTCGCTGCGGTGTCCCAATACCTTTGGCCAGTGACCTTCATTTACATTTACATTTACGGCATTTAGCTGACGCTCTTATCCAGAGCGACGTACAACAGTGCTTAAGAATTCCA